>MRSW03000194.1:0-33801 GCA_001923025.3 Taenia multiceps | reverse complement strand
TGCACACATGTCAGAGTGTCACTCACTTGTCTACCTCTCAACTGTCACCCTGACCTCTCAAGCTGACGGTTGTCAAGCCTTGTCACGCCTCACTGACTGACTTGACAGGTGACAACAATGCACCACATGTCAGAGTGTCACTCACTTGTCTACCTCTCAAGCTGTCACCTGTCAAGCTGCAGGTTGTCAAGCCTTGTCACGCCTCACTGACTGACTTGACAGGTGACAACAATGCACCACATGTCAGAGTGTCACTCACTTGTCTACCTCTCAAGCTGTCACCTGTCAAGCTGACAGGTTGTCAAGCTGTCACGCCTCACTGACTGACTTGACAGGTGACAACTATGCACCCATGTCAGAGTGTCACTCACTTGTCTACCTCTCAACTGTCACCTGTCGCTGACAGGTTGTCAAGCCTTGTCACGCCTCACTCTGACTTGACAGGTGACCTATGCACCACATGTCGAGGTCCACTCACTTGTCTACCTCTCAAGCGTCACCTGTCAAGCTGACAGGTGTCAAGCCTTGTCACGCCTCACTGACTGACTTGACAGTGACAACTATGCACCATGTCAGAGTGTCCTCACTTTCTACCTCTCAAGCTGTCACCTGTCAAGCTGACAGGTTGTCAAGCCTTGTCACGCCTCACTGACTGACTTGACAGGTGACAACTATGCACCACATTCGAGTGTCACTCACTTGTCTACCTCTCAAGCTGTCACCTGTCAAGCTGACATTGTCAAGCCTTGTCACGCCTCACTGACTGACTTGACAGGTACAACTATGCACCACATGTCAGAGTGTCACTCACTTGTCTACCTCTCAAGCTGTCACCCTGTCAAGCTGACAGGTTGTCAAGCCTTGTCACCGCCTCACTGACTGACTTGACAGGTGACAACTATGCCCACATGTCAGAGTGTCACTCACTTGTCTACCTCTCAAGCTGTCACCTGTCAGCTGACAGGTGTCACCTTGCACGCCTCACTGACTGACTTGACAGGTGACAACTATGCACCACATGTCAAGTGTCACTCACTTGTCTACCTCTCAAGCTGTCACCTGTCAAGCTGACAGTTGTCAGCCTTGTCACGCCTCACTGACTGACTTGACAGTGACAACTATGCACCACATGTCAGAGTGTCACTCACTTGTCTACCTCTCAAGCTGTCACCTGTCAACTAAGGTTGTCAAGCCTTGTCACGCCTCACTGACTGACTTGACAGGTGACAACTATGCACCACATGTCAGTGTCACTCACTGTCTACCTCTCAAGCTGTCACCTGTCAAGCTGACAGGTTGTCAAGCCTTGTCACGCCTCACTGACTGACTTGACAGGTGACAACTATGCACCACATGTCAGAGTGTCACTCACTTGTCTACCTCTCAAGCTGTCACCTGTCAAGCTGACAGGTTGTCAAGCCTTGTCACGCCTCACTGACTGACTTGACAGGTGACAACTATGCACCACATGTCAGAGTGTCACTCACTTGTCTCCTCTCCAAGCTGTCACCTGTCAAGCTGACAGGTTGTCAAGCCTTGTCACGCCTCACTGACTGACTTGACAGGTGACAACTATGCACCACATGTCAGTGTCACTCACTTGTCTACCTCTCAAGCTGTCACCTGTCAAGCTGACAGGTTGTCAAGCCTTGTCACGCCTCACTGACTGACTTGACAGGTGACAACTATGCACCACATGTCAGAGTGTCACTCACTTGTCTACCTCTCAAGCTGTCACCTGTCAAGCTGACAGGTTGTCAAGCCTTGTCACGCCTCACTGACTGACTTGACAGGTGACAACTATGCACCACATGTCAGAGTGTCACTCACTTGTCTACCTCAATCGCTGTCACCTGTCAAGCTGACAGGTTGTCAACCTTGTCACGCCTCACTGACTGACTTGACAGGTGACAACTATGCACCACATGTCAGTGTCACTCACTTGTCTACCTCTCAGCTGTCACCTGTCAAGCTGACAGGTTGTCAAGCCTTGTCACGCCTCACTGACTGACTTGACAGGTGACAACTAATGCACCACATGTCAGAGTGTCACTCACTTGTCTACCTCTCAAGCTGTCACCTGTCAAGCTGACAGGTTGTCAAGCCTTGTCACGCCCATCTGACTGACTTGACAGGTGACAACTATGCACCACATGTCAGAGTGTCACTCACTTGTCTACCTCTCAAGCTGTCACCTGTCAAGCTGACAGGTCAAGCCTTGTCACGCCTCACTGACTGACTTGACAGGTGACATGCACCACATGTCAGAGTGTCACTCACTTGTCTACCTCTCAAGCTGTCACCTTCAAGCTGACAGGTTTCAAGCCTTGTCACGCCTAACTGACTGACTTGACAGGAGACAACTATGCACCACATGTCAGAGTGTCACTCACTTGTCTACCTCTCAAGCTGTCACCTGTCAAGCTGACAGGTTGTCAAGCCTTGTCACGCCTCACTGACTGACTTGACAGGTGACAACTATGCACCACATGTCAGTGTCACTCACTTGTCTACCTCTCAAGCTGTCACCTGTCAAGCTGACAGGTTGTCAAGCCTTGTCACGCCTCACTGACTGACTTGACAGGTGACAACTATGCACCACATGTCGGAGTGTCACTCACTTGTCTACCTCTCAAGCTGTCACCTGTCAAGCTGACAGGTTGTCAAGCCTTGTCACGCCTCACTGACTGACTTGACAGGTGACAACTATGCACCACATGTCAGAGTGTCACTCACTTGTCTACCTCTCAAGCTGTCACCTGTCAAGCTGACAGGTTGTCAAGCCTTGTCACGCCTCACTGACTGACTTGACAGGTGACAACTATGCACCACATGTCAGAGTGTCACTCACTTGTCTACCTCTCAAGCTGTCACCTGTCAAGCTGACAGGTTGTCAAGCCTTGTCACGCCTCACTGACTGACTTGACAGGTGACAACTATGCACCACATGTCAGAGTGTCACTCACTTGTCTACCTCTCAAGCTGTCACCTGTCAAGCTGACAGGTTGTCAAGCCTTGTCACGCCTCACTGACTGACTTGACAGGTGACAACTATGCACCACATGTCAGAGTGTCACTCACTTGTCTACCTCTCAAGCTGTCACCTGTCAAGCTGACAGGTTGTCAAGCCTTGTCACGCCTCACTGACTGACTTGACAGGTGACAACTATGCACCACATGTCAGAGTGTCACTCACTTGTCTACCTCTCAAGCTGTCACCTGTCAAGCTGACAGGTTGTCAAGCCTTGTCACGCCTCACTGACTGACTTGACAGGTGACAACTATGCACCACATGTCAGAGTGTCACTCACTTGTCTACCTCTCAAGCTGTCACCTGTCAAGCTGACAGGTTGTCAAGCCTTGTCACGCCTCACTGACTGACTTGACAGGTGACAACTATGCACCACATGTCAGATTGTCACTCACTTGTCTACCTCTCAAGCTGTCACCTGTCAAGCTGACAGGTTGTCAAGCCTTGTCACGCCTCACTGACTGACTTGACAGGTGACAACTATGCACCACATGTCAGAGTGTCACTCACTTGTCTACCTCTCAAGCTGTCACCTGTCAAGCTGACAGGTTGTCAAGCCTTGTCACGCCTCACTGACTGACTTGACAGGTGACAACTATGCACCACATGTCAGAGTGTCACTCACTTGTCTACCTCTCAAGCTGTCACCTGTCAAGCTGACAGGTTGTCAAGCCTTGTCACGCGCCTCACTGACTGACTTGACAGGTGACAACTATGCACCACATGTCGGAGTGTCACTCACTTGTCTACCTCTCAAGCTGTCACCTGTCAAGCTGACAGGTTGTCAAGCCTTGTCACGCCTCACTGACTGACTTGACAGGTGACAACTATGCACCACATGTCAGAGTGTCACTCACTTGTCTACCTCTCAAGCTGTCACCTGTCAAGCTGACAGGTTGTCAAGCCTTGTCACGCCTCACTGACTGACTTGACAGGTGACAACTATGCACCACATGTCAGAGTGTCACTCACTTGTCTACCTCTCAAGCTGTCACCTGTCAAGCTGACAGGTTGTCAAGCCTTGTCACGCCTCACTGACTGACTTGACAGGTGACAACTATGCACCACATGTCAGAGTGTCACTCACTTGTCTACCTCTCAAGCTGTCACCTGTCAAGCTGACAGGTTGTCAAGCCTTGTCACGCCTCACTGACTGACTTGACAGGTGACAACTATGCACCACATGTCAGAGTGTCACTCACTTGTCTACCTCTCAAGCTGTCACCTGTCAAGCTGACAGGTTGTCAAGCCTTGTCACGCCTCACTGACTGACTTGACAGGTGACAACTATGCACCACATGTCAGAGTGTCACTCACTTGTCTACCTCTCAAGCTGTCACCTGTCAAGCTGACAGGTTGTCAAGCCTTGTCACGCCTCACTGACTGACTTGACAGGTGACAACTATGCACCACATGTCAGAGTGTCACTCACTTGTCTACCTCTCAAGCTGTCACCTGTCAAGCTGACAGGTTGTCAAGCCTTGTCACGCCTCACTGACTGACTTGACAGGTGACAACTATGCACCACATGTCAGAGTGTCACTCACTTGTCTACCTCTCAAGCTGTCACCTGTCAAGCTGACAGGTTGTCAAGCCTTGTCACGCCTCACTGACTGACTTGACAGGTGACAACTATGCACCACATGTCAGAGTGTCACTCACTTGTCTACCTCTCAAGCTGTCACCTGTCAAGCTGACAGGTTGTCAAGCCTTGTCACGCCTCACTGACTGACTTGACAGGTGACAACATGCACCACATGTCAGAGTGTCACTCACTTGTCTACCTCTCAAGCTGTCACCTGTCAAGCTGACAGGTTGTCAAGCCTTGTCACGCCTCACTGACTGACTTGACAGGTGACAACTATGCACCACATGTCAGAGTGTCACTCACTTGTCTACCTCTCAAGCTGTCACCTGTCAAGCTGACAGGTTGTCAAGCCTTGTCACGCCTCACTGACTGACTTGACAGGTGACAACTATGCACCACATGTCAGAGTGTCACTCACTTGTCTACCTCTCAAGCTGTCACCTGTCAAGCTGACAGGTTGTCAAGCCTTGTCACGCCTCACTGACTGACTTGACAGGTGACAACTATGCACCACATGTCAGAGTGTCACTCACTTGTCTACCTCTCAAGCTGTCACCTGTCAAGCTGACAGGTTGTCAAGCCTTGTCACGCCTCACTGACTGACTTGACAGGTGACAACTATGCACCACATGTCAGAGTGTCACTCACTTGTCTACCTCTCAAGCTGTCACCTGTCAAGCTGACAGGTTGTCAAGCCTTGTCACGCCTCACTGACTGACTTGACAGGTGACAACTATGCACCACATGTCAGAGTGTCACTCACTTGTCTACCTCTCAAGCTGTCACCTGTCAAGCTGACAGGTTGTCAAGCCTTGTCACGCCTCACTGACTGACTTGACAGGTGACAACTATGCACCACATGTCAGAGTGTCACTCACTTGTCTACCTCTCAAGCTGTCACCTGTCAAGCTGACAGGTTGTCAAGCCTTGTCACGCCTCACTGACTGACTTGACAGGTGACAACTATGCACCACATGTCAGAGTGTCACTCACTTGTCTACCTCTCAAGCTGTCACCTGTCAAGCTGACAGGTTGTCAAGCCTTGTCACGCCTCACTGACTGACTTGACAGGTGACAACTATGCACCACATGTCAGAGTGTCACTCACTTGTCTACCTCTCAAGCTGTCACCTGTCAAGCTGACAGGTTGTCAAGCCTTGTCACGCCTCACTGACTGACTTGACAGGTGACAACTATGCACCACATGTCAGAGTGTCACTCACTTGTCTACCTCTCAAGCTGTCACCTGTCAAGCTGACAGGTTGTCAAGCCTTGTCACGCCTCACTGACTGACTTGACAGGTGACAACTATGCACCACATGTCAGAGTGTCACTCACTTGTCTACCTCTCAAGCTGTCACCTGTCAAGCTGACAGGTTGTCAAGCCTTGTCACGCCTCACTGACTGACTTGACAGGTGACAACTATGCACCACATGTCAGAGTGTCACTCACTTGTCTACCTCTCAAGCTGTCACCTGTCAAGCTGACAGGTTGTCAAGCCTTGTCACGCCTCACTGACTGACTTGACAGGTGACAACTATGCACCACATGTCAGAGTGTCACTCACTTGTCTACCTCTCAAGCTGTCACCTGTCAAGCTGACAGGTTGTCAAGCCTTGTCACGCCTCACTGACTGACTTGACAGGTGACAACTATGCACCACATGTCAGAGTGTCACTCACTTGTCTACCTCTCAAGCTGTCACCTGTCAAGCTGACAGGTTGTCAAGCCTTGTCACGCCTCACTGACTGACTTGACAGGTGACAACTATGCACCACATGTCAGAGTGTCACTCACTTGTCTACCTCTCAAGCTGTCACCTGTCAAGCTGACAGGTTGTCAAGCCTTGTCACGCCTCACTGACTGACTTGACAGGTGACAACTATGCACCACATGTCAGAGTGTCACTCACTTGTCTACCTCTCAAGCTGTCACCTGTCAAGCTGACAGGTTGTCAAGCCTTGTCACGCCTCACTGACTGACTTGACAGGTGACAACTATGCACCACATGTCAGAGTGTCACTCACTTGTCTACCTCTCAAGCTGTCACCTGTCAAGCTGACAGGTTGTCAAGCCTTGTCACGCCTCACTGACTGACTTGACAGGTGACAACTATGCACCACATGTCAGAGTGTCACTCACTTGTCTACCTCTCAAGCTGTCACCTGTCAAGCTGACAGGTTGTCAAGCCTTGTCACGCCTCACTGACTGACTTGACAGGTGACAACTATGCACCACATGTCAGAGTGTCACTCACTTGTCTACCTCTCAAGCTGTCACCTGTCAAGCTGACAGGTTGTCAAGCCTTGTCACGCCTCACTGACTGACTTGACAGGTGACAACTATGCACCACATGTCAGAGTGTCACTCACTTGTCTACCTCTCAAGCTGTCACCTGTCAAGCTGACAGGTTGTCAAGCCTTGTCACGCCTCACTGACTGACTTGACAGGTGACAACTATGCACCACATGTCAGAGTGTCACTCACTTGTCTACCTCTCAAGCTGTCACCTGTCAAGCCTTGTCACGCCTCACTGACTGACTTGACAGGTGACAACTATGCACCACATGTCAGAGTGTCACTCACTTGTCTACCTCTCAAGCTGTCACCTGTCAAGCTGACAGGTTGTCAAGCCTTGTCACGCCTCACTGACTGACTTGACAGGTGACAACTATGCACCACATGTCAGAGTGTCACTCACTTGTCTACCTCTCAAGCTGTCACCTGTCAAGCTGACAGGTTGTCAAGCCTTGTCACGCCTCACTGACTGACTTGACAGGTGACAACTATGCACCACATGTCAGAGTGTCACTCACTTGTCTACCTCTCAAGCTGTCACCTGTCAAGCTGACAGGTTGTCAAGCCTTGTCACGCCTCACTGACTGACTTGACAGGTGACAACATGCACCACATGTCAGAGTGTCACTCACTTGTCTACCTCTCAAGCTGTCACCTGTCAAGCTGACAGGTTGTCAAGCCTTGTCACGCCTCACTGACTGACTTGACAGGTGACAACTATGCACCACATGTCAGAGTGTCACTCACTTGTCTACCTCTCAAGCTGTCACCTGTCAAGCTGACAGGTTGTCAAGCCTTGTCACGCCTCACTGACTGACTTGACAGGTGACAACTATGCACCACATGTCAGAGTGTCACTCACTTGTCTACCTCTCAAGCTGTCACCTGTCAAGCTGACAGGTTGTCAAGCCTTGTCACGCCTCACTGACTGACTTGACAGGTGACAACTATGCACCACATGTCAGAGTGTCACTCACTTGTCTACCTCTCAAGCTGTCACCTGTCAAGCTGACAGGTTGTCAAGCCTTGTCACGCCTCACTGACTGACTTGACAGGTGACAACTATGCACCACATGTCAGAGTGTCACTCACTTGTCTACCTCTCAAGCTGTCACCTGTCAAGCTGACAGGTTGTCAAGCCTTGTCACGCCTCACTGACTGACTTGACAGGTGACAACTATGCACCACATGTCAGAGTGTCACTCACTTGTCTACCTCTCAAGCTGTCACCTGTCAAGCTGACAGGTTGTCAAGCCTTGTCACGCCTCACTGACTGACTTGACAGGTGACAACTATGCACCACATGTCAGAGTGTCACTCACTTGTCTACCTCTCAAGCTGTCACCTGTCAAGCTGACAGGTTGTCAAGCCTTGTCACGCCTCACTGACTGACTTGACAGGTGACAACTATGCACCACATGTCAGAGTGTCACTCACTTGTCTACCTCTCAAGCTGTCACCTGTCAAGCTGACAGGTTGTCAAGCCTTGTCACGCCTCACTGACTGACTTGACAGGTGACAACTATGCACCACATGTCAGAGTGTCACTCACTTGTCTACCTCTCAAGCTGTCACCTGTCAAGCTGACAGGTTGTCAAGCCTTGTCACGCCCTCACTGACTGACTTGACAGGTGACAACTATGCACCACATGTCAGAGTGTCACTCACTTGTCTACCTCTCAAGCTGTCACCTGTCAAGCTGACAGGTTGTCAAGCCTTGTCACGCCTCACTGACTGACTTGACAGGTGACAACTATGCACCACATGTCAGAGTGTCACTCACTTGTCTACCTCTCAAGCTGTCACCTGTCAAGCTGACAGGTTGTCAAGCCTTGTCACGCCTCACTGACTGACTTGACAGGTGACAACTATGCACCACATGTCAGAGTGTCACTCACTTGTCTACCTCTCAAGCTGTCACCTGTCAAGCTGACAGGTTGTCAAGCCTTGTCACGCCTCACTGACTGACTTGACAGGTGACAACTATGCACCACATGTCAGAGTGTCACTCACTTGTCTACCTCTCAAGCTGTCACCTGTCAAGCTGACAGGTTGTCAAGCCTTGTCACGCCTCACTGACTGACTTGACAGGTGACAACTATGCACCACATGTCAGAGTGTCACTCACTTGTCTACCTCTCAAGCTGTCACCTGTCAAGCTGACAGGTTGTCAAGCCTTGTCACGCCTCACTGACTGACTTGACAGGTGACAACTATGCACCACATGTCAGAGTGTCACTCACTTGTCTACCTCTCAAGCTGTCACCTGTCAAGCTGACAGGTTGTCAAGCCTTGTCACGCCTCACTGACTGACTTGACAGGTGACAACTATGCACCACATGTCAGAGTGTCACTCACTTGTCTACCTCTCAAGCTGTCACCTGTCAAGCTGACAGGTTGTCAAGCCTTGTCACGCCTCACTGACTGACTTGACAGGTGACAACTATGCACCACATGTCAGAGTGTCACTCACTTGTCTACCTCTCAAGCTGTCACCTGTCAAGCTGACAGGTTGTCAAGCCTTGTCACGCCTCACTGACTGACTTGACAGGTGACAACTATGCACCACATGTCAGAGTGTCACTCACTTGTCTACCTCTCAAGCTGTCACCTGTCAAGCTGACAGGTTGTCAAGCCTTGTCACGCCTCACTGACTGACTTGACAGGTGACAACTATGCACCACATGTCAGAGTGTCACTCACTTGTCTACCTCTCAAGCTGTCACCTGTCAAGCTGACAGGTTGTCAAGCCTTGTCACGCCTCACTGACTGACTTGACAGGTGACAACTATGCACCACATGTCAGAGTGTCACTCACTTGTCTACCTCTCAAGCTGTCACCTGTCAAGCTGACAGGTTGTCAAGCCTTGTCACGCCTCACTGACTGACTTGACAGGTGACAACTATGCACCACATGTCAGAGTGTCACTCACTTGTCTACCTCTCAAGCTGTCACCTGTCAAGCTGACAGGTTGTCAAGCCTTGTCACGCCTCACTGACTGACTTGACAGGTGACAACTGCACCACATGTCAGAGTGTCACTCACTTGTCTACCTCTCAAGCTGTCACCTGTCAAGCTGACAGGTTGTCAAGCCTTGTCACGCCTCACTGACTGACTTGACAGGTGACAACTATGCACCACATGTCAGAGTGTCACTCACTTGTCTACCTCTCAAGCTGTCACCTGTCAAGCTGACAGGTTGTCAAGCCTTGTCACGCCTCACTGACTGACTTGACAGGTGACAACTATGCACCACATGTCAGAGTGTCACTCACTTGTCTACCTCTCAAGCTGTCACCTGTCAAGCTGACAGGTTGTCAAGCCTTGTCACGCCTCACTGACTGACTTGACAGGTGACAACTATGCACCACATGTCAGAGTGTCACTCACTTGTCTACCTCTCAAGCTGTCACCTGTCAAGCTGACAGGTTGTCAAGCCTTGTCACGCCTCACTGACTGACTTGACAGGTGACAACTATGCACCACATGTCAGAGTGTCACTCACTTGTCTACCTCTCAAGCTGTCACCTGTCAAGCTGACAGGTTGTCAAGCCTTGTCACGCCTCACTGACTGACTTGACAGGTGACAACTATGCACCACATGTCAGAGTGTCACTCACTTGTCTACCTCTCAAGCTGTCACCTGTCAAGCTGACAGGTTGTCAAGCCTTGTCACGCCTCACTGACTGACTTGACAGGTGACAACTATGCACCACATGTCAGAGTGTCACTCACTTGTCTACCTCTCAAGCTGTCACCTGTCAAGCTGACAGGTTGTCAAGCCTTGTCACGCCTCACTGACTGACTTGACAGGTGACAACTATGCACCACATGTCAGAGTGTCACTCACTTGTCTACCTCTCAAGCTGTCACCTGTCAAGCTGACAGGTTGTCAAGCCTTGTCACGCCTCACTGACTGACTTGACAGGTGACAACTATGCACCACATGTCAGAGTGTCACTCACTTGTCTACCTCTCAAGCTGTCACCTGTCAAGCTGACAGGTTGTCAAGCCTTGTCACGCCTCACTGACTGACTTGACAGGTGACAACTATGCACCACATGTCAGAGTGTCACTCACTTGTCTACCTCTCAAGCTGTCACCTGTCAAGCTGACAGGTTGTCAAGCCTTGTCACGCCTCACTGACTGACTTGACAGGTGACAACTATGCACCACATGTCAGAGTGTCACTCACTTGTCTACCTCTCAAGCTGTCACCTGTCAAGCTGACAGGTTGTCAAGCCTTGTCACGCCTCACTGACTGACTTGACAGGTGACAACTATGCACCACATGTCAGAGTGTCACTCACTTGTCTACCTCTCAAGCTGTCACCTGTCAAGCTGACAGGTTGTCAAGCCTTGTCACGCCTCACTGACTGACTTGACAGGTGACAACTATGCACCACATGTCAGAGTGTCACTCACTTGTCTACCTCTCAAGCTGTCACCTGTCAAGCTGACAGGTTGTCAAGCCTTGTCACGCCTCACTGACTGACTTGACAGGTGACAACTATGCACCACATGTCAGAGTGTCACTCACTTGTCTACCTCTCAAGCTGTCACCTGTCAAGCTGACAGGTTGTCAAGCCTTGTCACGCCTCACTGACTGACTTGACAGGTGACAACTATGCACCACATGTCAGAGTGTCACTCACTTGTCTACCTCTCAAGCTGTCACCTGTCAAGCTGACAGGTTGTCAAGCCTTGTCACGCCTCACTGACTGACTTGACAGGTGACAACTATGCACCACATGTCAGAGTGTCACTCACTTGTCTACCTCTCAAGCTGTCACCTGTCAAGCTGACAGGTTGTCAAGCCTTGTCACGCCTCACTGACTGACTTGACAGGTGACAACTATGCACCACATGTCAGAGTGTCACTCACTTGTCTACCTCTCAAGCTGTCACCTGTCAAGCTGACAGGTTGTCAAGCCTTGTCACGCCTCACTGACTGACTTGACAGGTGACAACTATGCACCACATGTCAGAGTGTCACTCACTTGTCTACCTCTCAAGCTGTCACCTGTCAAGCTGACAGGTTGTCAAGCCTTGTCACGCCTCACTGACTGACTTGACAGGTGACAACTATGCACCACATGTCAGAGTGTCACTCACTTGTCTACCTCTCAAGCTGTCACCTGTCAAGCTGACAGGTTGTCAAGCCTTGTCACGCCTCACTGACTGACTTGACAGGTGACAACTATGCACCACATGTCAGAGTGTCACTCACTTGTCTACCTCTCAAGCTGTCACCTGTCAAGCTGACAGGTTGTCAAGCCTTGTCACGCCTCACTGACTGACTTGACAGGTGACAACTATGCACCACATGTCAGAGTGTCACTCACTTGTCTACCTCTCAAGCTGTCACCTGTCAAGCTGACAGGTTGTCAAGCCTTGTCACGCCTCACTGACTGACTTGACAGGTGACAACTATGCACCACATGTCAGAGTGTCACTCACTTGTCTACCTCTCAAGCTGTCACCTGTCAAGCTGACAGGTTGTCAAGCCTTGTCACGCCTCACTGACTGACTTGACAGGTGACAACTATGCACCACATGTCAGAGTGTCACTCACTTGTCTACCTCTCAAGCTGTCACCTGTCAAGCTGACAGGTTGTCAAGCCTTGTCACGCCTCACTGACTGACTTGACAGGTGACAACTATGCACCACATGTCAGAGTGTCACTCACTTGTCTACCTCTCAAGCTGTCACCTGTCAAGCTGACAGGTTGTCAAGCCTTGTCACGCCTCACTGACTGACTTGACAGGTGACAACTATGCACCACATGTCAGAGTGTCACTCACTTGTCTACCTCTCAAGCTGTCACCTGTCAAGCTGACAGGTTGTCAAGCCTTGTCACGCCTCACTGACTGACTTGACAGGTGACAACTATGCACCACATGTCAGAGTGTCACTCACTTGTCTACCTCTCAAGCTGTCACCTGTCAAGCTGACAGGTTGTCAAGCCTTGTCACGCCTCACTGACTGACTTGACAGGTGACAACTATGCACCACATGTCAGAGTGTCACTCACTTGTCTACCTCTCAAGCTGTCACCTGTCAAGCTGACAGGTTGTCAAGCCTTGTCACGCCTCACTGACTGACTTGACAGGTGACAACTATGCACCACATGTCAGAGTGTCACTCACTTGTCTACCTCTCAAGCTGTCACCTGTCAAGCTGACAGGTTGTCAAGCCTTGTCACGCCTCACTGACTGACTTGACAGGTGACAACTATGCACCACATGTCAGAGTGTCACTCACTTGTCTACCTCTCAAGCTGTCACCTGTCAAGCTGACAGGTTGTCAAGCCTTGTCACGCCTCACTGACTGACTTGACAGGTGACAACTATGCACCACATGTCAGAGTGTCACTCACTTGTCTACCTCTCAAGCTGTCACCTGTCAAGCTGACAGGTTGTCAAGCCTTGTCACGCCTCACTGACTGACTTGACAGGTGACAACTATGCACCACATGTCAGAGTGTCACTCACTTGTCTACCTCTCAAGCTGTCACCTGTCAAGCTGACAGGTTGTCAAGCCTTGTCACGCCTCACTGACTGACTTGACAGGTGACAACTATGCACCACATGTCAGAGTGTCACTCACTTGTCTACCTCTCAAGCTGTCACCTGTCAAGCTGACAGGTTGTCAAGCCTTGTCACGCCTCACTGACTGACTTGACAGGTGACAACTATGCACCACATGTCAGAGTGTCACTCACTTGTCTACCTCTCAAGCTGTCACCTGTCAAGCTGACAGGTTGTCAAGCCTTGTCACGCCTCACTGACTGACTTGACAGGTGACAACTATGCACCACATGTCAGAGTGTCACTCACTTGTCTACCTCTCAAGCTGTCACCTGTCAAGCTGACAGGTTGTCAAGCCTTGTCACGCCTCACTGACTGACTTGACAGGTGACAACTATGCACCACATGTCAGAGTGTCACTCACTTGTCTACCTCTCAAGCTGTCACCTGTCAAGCTGACAGGTTGTCAAGCCTTGTCACGCCTCACTGACTGACTTGACAGGTGACAACTATGCACCACATGTCAGAGTGTCACTCACTTGTCTACCTCTCAAGCTGTCACCTGTCAAGCTGACAGGTTGTCAAGCCTTGTCACGCCTCACTGACTGACTTGACAGGTGACAACTATGCACCACATGTCAGAGTGTCACTCACTTGTCTACCTCTCAAGCTGTCACCTGTCAAGCTGACAGGTTGTCAAGCCTTGTCACGCCTCACTGACTGACTTGACAGGTGACAACTATGCACCACATGTCAGAGTGTCACTCACTTGTCTACCTCTCAAGCTGTCACCTGTCAAGCTGACAGGTTGTCAAGCCTTGTCACGCCTCACTGACTGACTTGACAGGTGACAACTATGCACCACATGTCAGAGTGTCACTCACTTGTCTACCTCTCAAGCTGTCACCTGTCAAGCTGACAGGTTGTCAAGCCTTGTCACGCCTCACTGACTGACTTGACAGGTGACAACTATGCACCACATGTCAGAGTGTCACTCACTTGTCTACCTCTCAAGCTGTCACCTGTCAAGCTGACAGGTTGTCAAGCCTTGTCACGCCTCACTGACTGACTTGACAGGTGACAACTATGCACCACATGTCAGAGTGTCACTCACTTGTCTACCTCTCAAGCTGTCACCTGTCAAGCTGACAGGTTGTCAAGCCTTGTCACGCCTCACTGACTGACTTGACAGGTGACAACTATGCACCACATGTCAGAGTGTCACTCACTTGTCTACCTCTCAAGCTGTCACCTGTCAAGCTGACAGGTTGTCAAGCCTTGTCACGCCTCACTGACTGACTTGACAGGTGACAACTATGCACCACATGTCAGAGTGTCACTCACTTGTCTACCTCTCAAGCTGTCACCTGTCAAGCTGACAGGTTGTCAAGCCTTGTCACGCCTCACTGACTGACTTGACAGGTGACAACTATGCACCACATGTCAGAGTGTCACTCACTTGTCTACCTCTCAAGCTGTCACCTGTCAAGCTGACAGGTTGTCAAGCCTTGTCACGCCTCACTGACTGACTTGACAGGTGACAACTATGCACCACATGTCAGAGTGTCACTCACTTGTCTACCTCTCAAGCTGTCACCTGTCAAGCTGACAGGTTGTCAAGCCTTGTCACGCCTCACTGACTGACTTGACAGGTGACAACTATGCACCACATGTCAGAGTGTCACTCACTTGTCTACCTCTCAAGCTGTCACCTGTCAAGCTGACAGGTTGTCAAGCCTTGTCACGCCTCACTGACTGACTTGACAGGTGACAACTATGCACCACATGTCAGAGTGTCACTCACTTGTCTACCTCTCAAGCTGTCACCTGTCAAGCTGACAGGTTGTCAAGCCTTGTCACGCCTCACTGACTGACTTGACAGGTGACAACTATGCACCACATGTCAGAGTGTCACTCACTTGTCTACCTCTCAAGCTGTCACCTGTCAAGCTGACAGGTTGTCAAGCCTTGTCACGCCTCACTGACTGACTTGACAGGTGACAACTATGCACCACATGTCAGAGTGTCACTCACTTGTCTACCTCTCAAGCTGTCACCTGTCAAGCTGACAGGTTGTCAAGCCTTGTCACGCCTCACTGACTGACTTGACAGGTGACAACTATGCACCACATGTCAGAGTGTCACTCACTTGTCTACCTCTCAAGCTGTCACCTGTCAAGCTGACAGGTTGTCAAGCCTTGTCACGCCTCACTGACTGACTTGACAGGTGACAACTATGCACCACATGTCAGAGTGTCACTCACTTGTCTACCTCTCAAGCTGTCACCTGTCAAGCTGACAGGTTGTCAAGCCTTGTCACGCCTCACTGACTGACTTGACAGGTGACAACTATGCACCACATGTCAGAGTGTCACTCACTTGTCTACCTCTCAAGCTGTCACCTGTCAAGCTGACAGGTTGTCAAGCCTTGTCACGCCTCACTGACTGACTTGACAGGTGACAACTATGCACCACATGTCAGAGTGTCACTCACTTGTCTACCTCTCAAGCTGTCACCTGTCAAGCTGACAGGTTGTCAAGCCTTGTCACGCCTCACTGACTGACTTGACAGGTGACAACTATGCACCACATGTCAGAGTGTCACTCACTTGTCTACCTCTCAAGCTGTCACCTGTCAAGCTGACAGGTTGTCAAGCCTTGTCACGCCTCACTGACTGACTTGACAGGTGACAACTATGCACCACATGTCAGAGTGTCACTCACTTGTCTACCTCTCAAGCTGTCACCTGTCAAGCTGACAGGTTGTCAAGCCTTGTCACGCCTCACTGACTGACTTGACAGGTGACAACTATGCACCACATGTCAGAGTGTCACTCACTTGTCTACCTCTCAAGCTGTCACCTGTCAAGCTGACAGGTTGTCAAGCCTTGTCACGCCTCACTGACTGACTTGACAGGTGACAACTATGCACCACATGTCAGAGTGTCACTCACTTGTCTACCTCTCAAGCTGTCACCTGTCAAGCTGACAGGTTGTCAAGCCTTGTCACGCCTCACTGACTGACTTGACAGGTGACAACTATGCACCACATGTCAGAGTGTCACTCACTTGTCTACCTCTCAAGCTGTCACCTGTCAAGCTGACAGGTTGTCAAGCCTTGTCACGCCTCACTGACTGACTTGACAGGTGACAACTATGCACCACATGTCAGAGTGTCACTCACTTGTCTACCTCTCAAGCTGTCACCTGTCAAGCTGACAGGTTGTCAAGCCTTGTCACGCCTCACTGACTGACTTGACAGGTGACAACTATGCACCACATGTCAGAGTGTCACTCACTTGTCTACCTCTCAAGCTGTCACCTGTCAAGCTGACAGGTTGTCAAGCCTTGTCACGCCTCACTGACTGACTTGACAGGTGACAACTATGCACCACATGTCAGAGTGTCACTCACTTGTCTACCTCTCAAGCTGTCACCTGTCAAGCTGACAGGTTGTCAAGCCTTGTCACGCCTCACTGACTGACTTGACAGGTGACAACTATGCACCACATGTCAGAGTGTCACTCACTTGTCTACCTCTCAAGCTGTCACCTGTCAAGCTGACAGGTTGTCAAGCCTTGTCACGCCTCACTGACTGACTTGACAGGTGACAACTATGCACCACATGTCAGAGTGTCACTCACTTGTCTACCTCTCAAGCTGTCACCTGTCAAGCTGACAGGTTGTCAAGCCTTGTCACGCCTCACTGACTGACTTGACAGGTGACAACTATGCACCACATGTCAGAGTGTCACTCACTTGTCTACCTCTCAAGCTGTCACCTGTCAAGCTGACAGGTTGTCAAGCCTTGTCACGCCTCACTGACTGACTTGACAGGTGACAACTATGCACCACATGTCAGAGTGTCACTCACTTGTCTACCTCTCAAGCTGTCACCTGTCAAGCTGACAGGTTGTCAAGCCTTGTCACGCCTCACTGACTGACTTGACAGGTGACAACTATGCACCACATGTCAGAGTGTCACTCACTTGTCTACCTCTCAAGCTGTCACCTGTCAAGCTGACAGGTTGTCAAGCCTTGTCACGCCTCACTGACTGACTTGACAGGTGACAACTATGCACCACATGTCAGAGTGTCACTCACTTGTCTACCTCTCAAGCTGTCACCTGTCAAGCTGACAGGTTGTCAAGCCTTGTCACGCCTCACTGACTGACTTGACAGGTGACAACTATGCACCACATGTCAGAGTGTCACTCACTTGTCTACCTCTCAAGCTGTCACCTGTCAAGCTGACAGGTTGTCAAGCCTTGTCACGCCTCACTGACTGACTTGACAGGTGACAACTATGCACCACATGTCAGAGTGTCACTCACTTGTCTACCTCTCAAGCTGTCACCTGTCAAGCTGACAGGTTGTCAAGCCTTGTCACGCCTCACTGACTGACTTGACAGGTGACAACTATGCACCACATGTCAGAGTGTCACTCACTTGTCTACCTCTCAAGCTGTCACCTGTCAAGCTGACAGGTTGTCAAGCCTTGTCACGCCTCACTGACTGACTTGACAGGTGACAACTATGCACCACATGTCAGAGTGTCACTCACTTGTCTACCTCTCAAGCTGTCACCTGTCAAGCTGACAGGTTGTCAAGCCTTGTCACGCCTCACTGACTGACTTGACAGGTGACAACTATGCACCACATGTCAGAGTGTCACTCACTTGTCTACCTCTCAAGCTGTCACCTGTCAAGCTGACAGGTTGTCAAGCCTTGTCACGCCTCACTGACTGACTTGACAGGTGACAACTATGCACCACATGTCAGAGTGTCACTCACTTGTCTACCTCTCAAGCTGTCACCTGTCAAGCTGACAGGTTGTCAAGCCTTGTCACGCCTCACTGACTGACTTGACAGGTGACAACTATGCACCACATGTCAGAGTGTCACTCACTTGTCTACCTCTCAAGCTGTCACCTGTCAAGCTGACAGGTTGTCAAGCCTTGTCACGCCTCACTGACTGACTTGACAGGTGACAACTATGCACCACATGTCAGAGTGTCACTCACTTGTCTACCTCTCAAGCTGTCACCTGTCAAGCTGACAGGTTGTCAAGCCTTGTCACGCCTCACTGACTGACTTGACAGGTGACAACTATGCACCACATGTCAGAGTGTCACTCACTTGTCTACCTCTCAAGCTGTCACCTGTCAAGCTGACAGGTTGTCAAGCCTTGTCACGCCTCACTGACTGACTTGACAGGTGACAACTATGCACCACATGTCAGAGTGTCACTCACTTGTCTACCTCTCAAGCTGTCACCTGTCAAGCTGACAGGTTGTCAAGCCTTGTCACGCCTCACTGACTGACTTGACAGGTGACAACTATGCACCACATGTCAGAGTGTCACTCACTTGTCTACCTCTCAAGCTGTCACCTGTCAAGCTGACAGGTTGTCAAGCCTTGTCACGCCTCACTGACTGACTTGACAGGTGACAACTATGCACCACATGTCAGAGTGTCACTCACTTGTCTACCTCTCAAGCTGTCACCTGTCAAGCTGACAGGTTGTCAAGCCTTGTCACGCCTCACTGACTGACTTGACAGGTGACAACTATGCACCACATGTCAGAGTGTCACTCACTTGTCTACCTCTCAAGCTGTCACCTGTCAAGCTGACAGGTTGTCAAGCCTTGTCACGCCTCACTGACTGACTTGACAGGTGACAACTATGCACCACATGTCAGAGTGTCACTCACTTGTCTACCTCTCAAGCTGTCACCTGTCAAGCTGACAGGTTGTCAAGCCTTGTCACGCCTCACTGACTGACTTGACAGGTGACAACTATGCACCACATGTCAGAGTGTCACTCACTTGTCTACCTCTCAAGCTGTCACCTGTCAAGCTGACAGGTTGTCAAGCCTTGTCACGCCTCACTGACTGACTTGACAGGTGACAACTATGCACCACATGTCAGAGTGTCACTCACTTGTCTACCTCTCAAGCTGTCACCTGTCAAGCTGACAGGTTGTCAAGCCTTGTCACGCCTCACTGACTGACTTGACAGGTGACAACTATGCACCACATGTCAGAGTGTCACTCACTTGTCTACCTCTCAAGCTGTCACCTGTCAAGCTGACAGGTTGTCAAGCCTTGTCACGCCTCACTGACTGACTTGACAGGTGACAACTATGCACCACATGTCAGAGTGTCACTCACTTGTCTACCTCTCAAGCTGTCACCTGTCAAGCTGACAGGTTGTCAAGCCTTGTCACGCCTCACTGACTGACTTGACAGGTGACAACTATGCACCACATGTCAGAGTGTCACTCACTTGTCTACCTCTCAAGCTGTCACCTGTCAAGCTGACAGGTTGTCAAGCCTTGTCACGCCTCACTGACTGACTTGACAGGTGACAACTATGCACCACATGTCAGAGTGTCACTCACTTGTCTACCTCTCAAGCTGTCACCTGTCAAGCTGACAGGTTGTCAAGCCTTGTCACGCCTCACTGACTGACTTGACAGGTGACAACTATGCACCACATGTCAGAGTGTCACTCACTTGTCTACCTCTCAAGCTGTCACCTGTCAAGCTGACAGGTTGTCAAGCCTTGTCACGCCTCACTGACTGACTTGACAGGTGACAACTATGCACCACATGTCAGAGTGTCACTCACTTGTCTACCTCTCAAGCTGTCACCTGTCAAGCTGACAGGTTGTCAAGCCTTGTCACGCCTCACTGACTGACTTGACAGGTGACAACTATGCACCACATGTCAGAGTGTCACTCACTTGTCTACCTCTCAAGCTGTCACCTGTCAAGCTGACAGGTTGTCAAGCCTTGTCACGCCTCACTGACTGACTTGACAGGTGACAACTATGCACCACATGTCAGAGTGTCACTCACTTGTCTACCTCTCAAGCTGTCACCTGTCAAGCTGACAGGTTGTCAAGCCTTGTCACGCCTCACTGACTGACTTGACAGGTGACAACTATGCACCACATGTCAGAGTGTCACTCACTTGTCTACCTCTCAAGCTGTCACCTGTCAAGCTGACAGGTTGTCAAGCCTTGTCACGCCTCACTGACTGACTTGACAGGTGACAACTATGCACCACATGTCAGAGTGTCACTCACTTGTCTACCTCTCAAGCTGTCACCTGTCAAGCTGACAGGTTGTCAAGCCTTGTCACGCCTCACTGACTGACTTGACAGGTGACAACTATGCACCACATGTCAGAGTGTCACTCACTTGTCTACCTCTCAAGCTGTCACCTGTCAAGCTGACAGGTTGTCAAGCCTTGTCACGCCTCACTGACTGACTTGACAGGTGACAACTATGCACCACATGTCAGAGTGTCACTCACTTGTCTACCTCTCAAGCTGTCACCTGTCAAGCTGACAGGTTGTCAAGCCTTGTCACGCCTCACTGACTGACTTGACAGGTGACAACTATGCACCACATGTCAGAGTGTCACTCACTTGTCTACCTCTCAAGCTGTCACCTGTCAAGCTGACAGGTTGTCAAGCCTTGTCACGCCTCACTGACTGACTTGACAGGTGACAACTATGCACCACATGTCAGAGTGTCACTCACTTGTCTACCTCTCAAGCTGTCACCTGTCAAGCTGACAGGTTGTCAAGCCTTGTCACGCCTCACTGACTGACTTGACAGGTGACAACTATGCACCACATGTCAGAGTGTCACTCACTTGTCTACCTCTCAAGCTGTCACCTGTCAAGCTGACAGGTTGTCAAGCCTTGTCACGCCTCACTGACTGACTTGACAGGTGACAACTATGCACCACATGTCAGAGTGTCACTCACTTGTCTACCTCTCAAGCTGTCACCTGTCAAGCTGACAGGTTGTCAAGCCTTGTCACGCCTCACTGACTGACTTGACAGGTGACAACTATGCACCACATGTCAGAGTGTCACTCACTTGTCTACCTCTCAAGCTGTCACCTGTCAAGCTGACAGGTTGTCAAGCCTTGTCACGCCTCACTGACTGACTTGACAGGTGACAACTATGCACCACATGTCAGAGTGTCACTCACTTGTCTACCTCTCAAGCTGTCACCTGTCAAGCTGACAGGTTGTCAAGCCTTGTCACGCCTCACTGACTGACTTGACAGGTGACAACTATGCACCACATGTCAGAGTGTCACTCACTTGTCTACCTCTCAAGCTGTCACCTGTCAAGCTGACAGGTTGTCAAGCCTTGTCACGCCTCACTGACTGACTTGACAGGTGACAACTATGCACCACATGTCAGAGTGTCACTCACTTGTCTACCTCTCAAGCTGTCACCTGTCAAGCTGACAGGTTGTCAAGCCTTGTCACGCCTCACTGACTGACTTGACAGGTGACAACTATGCACCACATGTCAGAGTGTCACTCACTTGTCTACCTCTCAAGCTGTCACCTGTCAAGCTGACAGGTTGTCAAGCCTTGTCACGCCTCACTGACTGACTTGACAGGTGACAACTATGCACCACATGTCAGAGTGTCACTCACTTGTCTACCTCTCAAGCTGTCACCTGTCAAGCTGACAGGTTGTCAAGCCTTGTCACGCCTCACTGACTGACTTGACAGGTGACAACTATGCACCACATGTCAGAGTGTCACTCACTTGTCTACCTCTCAAGCTGTCACCTGTCAAGCTGACAGGTTGTCAAGCCTTGTCACGCCTCACTGACTGACTTGACAGGTGACAACTATGCACCACATGTCAGAGTGTCACTCACTTGTCTACCTCTCAAGCTGTCACCTGTCAAGCTGACAGGTTGTCAAGCCTTGTCACGCCTCACTGACTGACTTGACAGGTGACAACTATGCACCACATGTCAGAGTGTCACTCACTTGTCTACCTCTCAAGCTGTCACCTGTCAAGCTGACAGGTTGTCAAGCCTTGTCACGCCTCACTGACTGACTTGACAGGTGACAACTATGCACCACATGTCAGAGTGTCACTCACTTGTCTACCTCTCAAGCTGTCACCTGTCAAGCTGACAGGTTGTCAAGCCTTGTCACGCCTCACTGACTGACTTGACAGGTGACAACTATGCACCACATGTCAGAGTGTCACTCACTTGTCTACCTCTCAAGCTGTCACCTGTCAAGCTGACAGGTTGTCAAGCCTTGTCACGCCTCACTGACTGACTTGACAGGTGACAACTATGCACCACATGTCAGAGTGTCACTCACTTGTCTACCTCTCAAGCTGTCACCTGTCAAGCTGACAGGTTGTCAAGCCTTGTCACGCCTCACTGACTGACTTGACAGGTGACAACTATGCACCACATGTCAGAGTGTCACTCACTTGTCTACCTCTCAAGCTGTCACCTGTCAAGCTGACAGGTTGTCAAGCCTTGTCACGCCTCACTGACTGACTTGACAGGTGACAACTATGCACCACATGTCAGAGTGTCACTCACTTGTCTACCTCTCAAGCTGTCACCTGTCAAGCTGACAGGTTGTCAAGCCTTGTCACGCCTCACTGACTGACTTGACAGGTGACAACTATGCACCACATGTCAGAGTGTCACTCACTTGTCTACCTCTCAAGCTGTCACCTGTCAAGCTGACAGGTTGTCAAGCCTTGTCACGCCTCACTGACTGACTTGACAGGTGACAACTATGCACCACATGTCAGAGTGTCACTCACTTGTCTACCTCTCAAGCTGTCACCTGTCAAGCTGACAGGTTGTCAAGCCTTGTCACGCCTCACTGACTGACTTGACAGGTGACAACTATGCACCACATGTCAGAGTGTCACTCACTTGTCTACCTCTCAAGCTGTCACCTGTCAAGCTGACAGGTTGTCAAGCCTTGTCACGCCTCACTGACTGACTTGACAGGTGACAACTATGCACCACATGTCAGAGTGTCACTCACTTGTCTACCTCTCAAGCTGTCACCTGTCAAGCTGACAGGTTGTCAAGCCTTGTCACGCCTCACTGACTGACTTGACAGGTGACAACTATGCACCACATGTCAGAGTGTCACTCACTTGTCTACCTCTCAAGCTGTCACCTGTCAAGCTGACAGGTTGTCAAGCCTTGTCACGCCTCACTGACTGACTTGACAGGTGACAACTATGCACCACATGTCAGAGTGTCACTCACTTGTCTACCTCTCAAGCTGTCACCTGTCAAGCTGACAGGTTGTCAAGCCTTGTCACGCCTCACTGACTGACTTGACAGGTGACAACTATGCACCACATGTCAGAGTGTCACTCACTTGTCTACCTCTCAAGCTGTCACCTGTCAAGCTGACAGGTTGTCAAGCCTTGTCACGCCTCACTGACTGACTTGACAGGTGACAACTATGCACCACATGTCAGAGTGTCACTCACTTGTCTACCTCTCAAGCTGTCACCTGTCAAGCTGACAGGTTGTCAAGCCTTGTCACGCCTCACTGACTGACTTGACAGGTGACAACTATGCACCACATGTCAGAGTGTCACTCACTTGTCTACCTCTCAAGCTGTCACCTGTCAAGCTGACAGGTTGTCAAGCCTTGTCACGCCTCACTGACTGACTTGACAGGTGACAACTATGCACCACATGTCAGAGTGTCACTCACTTGTCTACCTCTCAAGCTGTCACCTGTCAAGCTGACAGGTTGTCAAGCCTTGTCACGCCTCACTGACTGACTTGACAGGTGACAACTATGCACCACATGTCAGAGTGTCACTCACTTGTCTACCTCTCAAGCTGTCACCTGTCAAGCTGACAGGTTGTCAAGCCTTGTCACGCCTCACTGACTGACTTGACAGGTGACAACTATGCACCACATGTCAGAGTGTCACTCACTTGTCTACCTCTCAAGCTGTCACCTGTCAAGCTGACAGGTTGTCAAGCCTTGTCACGCCTCACTGACTGACTTGACAGGTGACAACTATGCACCACATGTCAGAGTGTCACTCACTTGTCTACCTCTCAAGCTGTCACCTGTCAAGCTGACAGGTTGTCAAGCCTTGTCACGCCTCACTGACTGACTTGACAGGTGACAACTATGCACCACATGTCAGAGTGTCACTCACTTGTCTACCTCTCAAGCTGTCACCTGTCAAGCTGACAGGTTGTCAAGCCTTGTCACGCCTCACTGACTGACTTGACAGGTGACAACTATGCACCACATGTCAGAGTGTCACTCACTTGTCTACCTCTCAAGCTGTCACCTGTCAAGCTGACAGGTTGTCAAGCCTTGTCACGCCTCACTGACTGACTTGACAGGTGACAACTATGCACCACATGTCAGAGTGTCACTCACTTGTCTACCTCTCAAGCTGTCACCTGTCAAGCTGACAGGTTGTCAAGCCTTGTCACGCCTCACTGACTGACTTGACAGGTGACAACTATGCACCACATGTCAGAGTGTCACTCACTTGTCTACCTCTCAAGCTGTCACCTGTCAAGCTGACAGGTTGTCAAGCCTTGTCACGCCTCACTGACTGACTTGACAGGTGACAACTATGCACCACATGTCAGAGTGTCACTCACTTGTCTACCTCTCAAGCTGTCACCTGTCAAGCTGACAGGTTGTCAAGCCTTGTCACGCCTCACTGACTGACTTGACAGGTGACAACTATGCACCACATGTCAGAGTGTCACTCACTTGTCTACCTCTCAAGCTGTCACCTGTCAAGCTGACAGGTTGTCAAGCCTTGTCACGCCTCACTGACTGACTTGACAGGTGACAACTATGCACCACATGTCAGAGTGTCACTCACTTGTCTACCTCTCAAGCTGTCACCTGTCAAGCTGACAGGTTGTCAAGCCTTGTCACGCCTCACTGACTGACTTGACAGGTGACAACTATGCACCACATGTCAGAGTGTCACTCACTTGTCTACCTCTCAAGCTGTCACCTGTCAAGCTGACAGGTTGTCAAGCCTTGTCACGCCTCACTGACTGACTTGACAGGTGACAACTATGCACCACATGTCAGAGTGTCACTCACTTGTCTACCTCTCAAGCTGTCACCTGTCAAGCTGACAGGTTGTCAAGCCTTGTCACGCCTCACTGACTGACTTGACAGGTGACAACTATGCACCACATGTCAGAGTGTCACTCACTTGTCTACCTCTCAAGCTGTCACCTGTCAAGCTGACAGGTTGTCAAGCCTTGTCACGCCTCACTGACTGACTTGACAGGTGACAACTATGCACCACATGTCAGAGTGTCACTCACTTGTCTACCTCTCAAGCTGTCACCTGTCAAGCTGACAGGTTGTCAAGCCTTGTCACGCCTCACTGACTGACTTGACAGGTGACAACTATGCACCACATGTCAGAGTGTCACTCACTTGTCTACCTCTCAAGCTGTCACCTGTCAAGCTGACAGGTTGTCAAGCCTTGTCACGCCTCACTGACTGACTTGACAGGTGACAACTATGCACCACATGTCAGAGTGTCACTCACTTGTCTACCTCTCAAGCTGTCACCTGTCAAGCTGACAGGTTGTCAAGCCTTGTCACGCCTCACTGACTGACTTGACAGGTGACAACTATGCACCACATGTCAGAGTGTCACTCACTTGTCTACCTCTCAAGCTGTCACCTGTCAAGCTGACAGGTTGTCAAGCCTTGTCACGCCTCACTGACTGACTTGACAGGTGACAACTATGCACCACATGTCAGAGTGTCACTCACTTGTCTACCTCTCAAGCTGTCACCTGTCAAGCTGACAGGTTGTCAAGCCTTGTCACGCCTCACTGACTGACTTGACAGGTGACAACTATGCACCACATGTCAGAGTGTCACTCACTTGTCTACCTCTCAAGCTGTCACCTGTCAAGCTGACAGGTTGTCAAGCCTTGTCACGCCTCACTGACTGACTTGACAGGTGACAACTATGCACCACATGTCAGAGTGTCACTCACTTGTCTACCTCTCAAGCTGTCACCTGTCAAGCTGACAGGTTGTCAAGCCTTGTCACGCCTCACTGACTGACTTGACAGGTGACAACTATGCACCACATGTCAGAGTGTCACTCACTTGTCTACCTCTCAAGCTGTCACCTGTCAAGCTGACAGGTTGTCAAGCCTTGTCACGCCTCACTGACTGACTTGACAGGTGACAACTATGCACCACATGTCAGAGTGTCACTCACTTGTCTACCTCTCAAGCTGTCACCTGTCAAGCTGACAGGTTGTCAAGCCTTGTCACGCCTCACTGACTGACTTGACAGGTGACAACTATGCACCACATGTCAGAGTGTCACTCACTTGTCTACCTCTCAAGCTGTCACCTGTCAAGCTGACAGGTTGTCAAGCCTTGTCACGCCTCACTGACTGACTTGACAGGTGACAACTATGCACCACATGTCAGAGTGTCACTCACTTGTCTACCTCTCAAGCTGTCACCTGTCAAGCTGACAGGTTGTCAAGCCTTGTCACGCCTCACTGACTGACTTGACAGGTGACAACTATGCACCACATGTCAGAGTGTCACTCACTTGTCTACCTCTCAAGCTGTCACCTGTCAAGCTGACAGGTTGTCAAGCCTTGTCACGCCTCACTGACTGACTTGACAGGTGACAACTATGCACCACATGTCAGAGTGTCACTCACTTGTCTACCTCTCAAGCTGTCACCTGTCA
The DNA here is from genome assembly GCA_001923025.3 of Taenia multiceps. Taxonomy (NCBI): domain Eukaryota; kingdom Metazoa; phylum Platyhelminthes; class Cestoda; order Cyclophyllidea; family Taeniidae; genus Taenia; species Taenia multiceps. The sequence goes on along the minus strand of MRSW03000194.1, from coordinate 6,788 downwards.
AGCTGACAGGTTGTCAAGCCTTGTCACGCCTCACTGACTGACTTGACAGGTGACAACTATGCACCACATGTCAGAGTGTCACTCACTTGTCTACCTCTCAAGCTGTCACCTGTCAAGCTGACAGGTTGTCAAGCCTTGTCACGCCTCACTGACTGACTTGACAGGTGACAACTATGCACCACATGTCAGAGTGTCACTCACTTGTCTACCTCTCAAGCTGTCACCTGTCAAGCTGACAGGTTGTCAAGCCTTGTCACGCCTCACTGACTGACTTGACAGGTGACAACTATGCACCACATGTCAGAGTGTCACTCACTTGTCTACCTCTCAAGCTGTCACCTGTCAAGCTGACAGGTTGTCAAGCCTTGTCACGCCTCACTGACTGACTTGACAGGTGACAACTATGCACCACATGTCAGAGTGTCACTCACTTGTCTACCTCTCAAGCTGTCACCTGTCAAGCTGACAGGTTGTCAAGCCTTGTCACGCCTCACTGACTGACTTGACAGGTGACAACTATGCACCACATGTCAGAGTGTCACTCACTTGTCTACCTCTCAAGCTGTCACCTGTCAAGCTGACAGGTTGTCAAGCCTTGTCACGCCTCACTGACTGACTTGACAGGTGACAACTATGCACCACATGTCAGAGTGTCACTCACTTGTCTACCTCTCAAGCTGTCACCTGTCAAGCTGACAGGTTGTCAAGCCTTGTCACGCCTCACTGACTGACTTGACAGGTGACAACTATGCACCACATGTCAGAGTGTCACTCACTTGTCTACCTCTCAAGCTGTCACCTGTCAAGCTGACAGGTTGTCAAGCCTTGTCACGCCTCACTGACTGACTTGACAGGTGACAACTATGCACCACATGTCAGAGTGTCACTCACTTGTCTACCTCTCAAGCTGTCACCTGTCAAGCTGACAGGTTGTCAAGCCTTGTCACGCCTCACTGACTGACTTGACAGGTGACAACTATGCACCACATGTCAGAGTGTCACTCACTTGTCTACCTCTCAAGCTGTCACCTGTCAAGCTGACAGGTTGTCAAGCCTTGTCACGCCTCACTGACTGACTTGACAGGTGACAACTATGCACCACATGTCAGAGTGTCACTCACTTGTCTACCTCTCAAGCTGTCACCTGTCAAGCTGACAGGTTGTCAAGCCTTGTCACGCCTCACTGACTGACTTGACAGGTGACAACTATGCACCACATGTCAGAGTGTCACTCACTTGTCTACCTCTCAAGCTGTCACCTGTCAAGCTGACAGGTTGTCAAGCCTTGTCACGCCTCACTGACTGACTTGACAGGTGACAACTATGCACCACATGTCAGAGTGTCACTCACTTGTCTACCTCTCAAGCTGTCACCTGTCAAGCTGACAGGTTGTCAAGCCTTGTCACGCCTCACTGACTGACTTGACAGGTGACAACTATGCACCACATGTCAGAGTGTCACTCACTTGTCTACCTCTCAAGCTGTCACCTGTCAAGCTGACAGGTTGTCAAGCCTTGTCACGCCTCACTGACTGACTTGACAGGTGACAACTATGCACCACATGTCAGAGTGTCACTCACTTGTCTACCTCTCAAGCTGTCACCTGTCAAGCTGACAGGTTGTCAAGCCTTGTCACGCCTCACTGACTGACTTGACAGGTGACAACTATGCACCACATGTCAGAGTGTCACTCACTTGTCTACCTCTCAAGCTGTCACCTGTCAAGCTGACAGGTTGTCAAGCCTTGTCACGCCTCACTGACTGACTTGACAGGTGACAACTATGCACCACATGTCAGAGTGTCACTCACTTGTCTACCTCTCAAGCTGTCACCTGTCAAGCTGACAGGTTGTCAAGCCTTGTCACGCCTCACTGACTGACTTGACAGGTGACAACTATGCACCACATGTCAGAGTGTCACTCACTTGTCTACCTCTCAAGCTGTCACCTGTCAAGCTGACAGGTTGTCAAGCCTTGTCACGCCTCACTGACTGACTTGACAGGTGACAACTATGCACCACATGTCAGAGTGTCACTCACTTGTCTACCTCTCAAGCTGTCACCTGTCAAGCTGACAGGTTGTCAAGCCTTGTCACGCCTCACTGACTGACTTGACAGGTGACAACTATGCACCACATGTCAGAGTGTCACTCACTTGTCTACCTCTCAAGCTGTCACCTGTCAAGCTGACAGGTTGTCAAGCCTTGTCACGCCTCACTGACTGACTTGACAGGTGACAACTATGCACCACATGTCAGAGTGTCACTCACTTGTCTACCTCTCAAGCTGTCACCTGTCAAGCTGACAGGTTGTCAAGCCTTGTCACGCCTCACTGACTGACTTGACAGGTGACAACTATGCACCACATGTCAGAGTGTCACTCACTTGTCTACCTCTCAAGCTGTCACCTGTCAAGCTGACAGGTTGTCAAGCCTTGTCACGCCTCACTGACTGACTTGACAGGTGACAACTATGCACCACATGTCAGAGTGTCACTCACTTGTCTACCTCTCAAGCTGTCACCTGTCAAGCTGACAGGTTGTCAAGCCTTGTCACGCCTCACTGACTGACTTGACAGGTGACAACTATGCACCACATGTCAGAGTGTCACTCACTTGTCTACCTCTCAAGCTGTCACCTGTCAAGCTGACAGGTTGTCAAGCCTTGTCACGCCTCACTGACTGACTTGACAGGTGACAACTATGCACCACATGTCAGAGTGTCACTCACTTGTCTACCTCTCAAGCTGTCACCTGTCAAGCTGACAGGTTGTCAAGCCTTGTCACGCCTCACTGACTGACTTGACAGGTGACAACTATGCACCACATGTCAGAGTGTCACTCACTTGTCTACCTCTCAAGCTGTCACCTGTCAAGCTGACAGGTTGTCAAGCCTTGTCACGCCTCACTGACTGACTTGACAGGTGACAACTATGCACCACATGTCAGAGTGTCACTCACTTGTCTACCTCTCAAGCTGTCACCTGTCAAGCTGACAGGTTGTCAAGCCTTGTCACGCCTCACTGACTGACTTGACAGGTGACAACTATGCACCACATGTCAGAGTGTCACTCACTTGTCTACCTCTCAAGCTGTCACCTGTCAAGCTGACAGGTTGTCAAGCCTTGTCACGCCTCACTGACTGACTTGACAGGTGACAACTATGCACCACATGTCAGAGTGTCACTCACTTGTCTACCTCTCAAGCTGTCACCTGTCAAGCTGACAGGTTGTCAAGCCTTGTCACGCCTCACTGACTGACTTGACAGGTGACAACTATGCACCACATGTCAGAGTGTCACTCACTTGTCTACCTCTCAAGCTGTCACCTGTCAAGCTGACAGGTTGTCAAGCCTTGTCACGCCTCACTGACTGACTTGACAGGTGACAACTATGCACCACATGTCAGAGTGTCACTCACTTGTCTACCTCTCAAGCTGTCACCTGTCAAGCTGACAGGTTGTCAAGCCTTGTCACGCCTCACTGACTGACTTGACAGGTGACAACTATGCACCACATGTCAGAGTGTCACTCACTTGTCTACCTCTCAAGCTGTCACCTGTCAAGCTGACAGGTTGTCAAGCCTTGTCACGCCTCACTGACTGACTTGACAGGTGACAACTATGCACCACATGTCAGAGTGTCACTCACTTGTCTACCTCTCAAGCTGTCACCTGTCAAGCTGACAGGTTGTCAAGCCTTGTCACGCCTCACTGACTGACTTGACAGGTGACAACTATGCACCACATGTCAGAGTGTCACTCACTTGTCTACCTCTCAAGCTGTCACCTGTCAAGCTGACAGGTTGTCAAGCCTTGTCACGCCTCACTGACTGACTTGACAGGTGACAACTATGCACCACATGTCAGAGTGTCACTCACTTGTCTACCTCTCAAGCTGTCACCTGTCAAGCTGACAGGTTGTCAAGCCTTGTCACGCCTCACTGACTGACTTGACAGGTGACAACTATGCACCACATGTCAGAGTGTCACTCACTTGTCTACCTCTCAAGCTGTCACCTGTCAAGCTGACAGGTTGTCAAGCCTTGTCACGCCTCACTGACTGACTTGACAGGTGACAACTATGCACCACATGTCAGAGTGTCACTCACTTGTCTACCTCTCAAGCTGTCACCTGTCAAGCTGACAGGTTGTCAAGCCTTGTCACGCCTCACTGACTGACTTGACAGGTGACAACTATGCACCACATGTCAGAGTGTCACTCACTTGTCTACCTCTCAAGCTGTCACCTGTCAAGCTGACAGGTTGTCAAGCCTTGTCACGCCTCACTGACTGACTTGACAGGTGACAACTATGCACCACATGTCAGAGTGTCACTCACTTGTCTACCTCTCAAGCTGTCACCTGTCAAGCTGACAGGTTGTCAAGCCTTGTCACGCCTCACTGACTGACTTGACAGGTGACAACTATGCACCACATGTCAGAGTGTCACTCACTTGTCTACCTCTCAAGCTGTCACCTGTCAAGCTGACAGGTTGTCAAGCCTTGTCACGCCTCACTGACTGACTTGACAGGTGACAACTATGCACCACATGTCAGAGTGTCACTCACTTGTCTACCTCTCAAGCTGTCACCTGTCAAGCTGACAGGTTGTCAAGCCTTGTCACGCCTCACTGACTGACTTGACAGGTGACAACTATGCACCACATGTCAGAGTGTCACTCACTTGTCTACCTCTCAAGCTGTCACCTGTCAAGCTGACAGGTTGTCAAGCCTTGTCACGCCTCACTGACTGACTTGACAGGTGACAACTATGCACCACATGTCAGAGTGTCACTCACTTGTCTACCTCTCAAGCTGTCACCTGTCAAGCTGACAGGTTGTCAAGCCTTGTCACGCCTCACTGACTGACTTGACAGGTGACAACTATGCACCACATGTCAGAGTGTCACTCACTTGTCTACCTCTCAAGCTGTCACCTGTCAAGCTGACAGGTTGTCAAGCCTTGTCACGCCTCACTGACTGACTTGACAGGTGACAACTATGCACCACATGTCAGAGTGTCACTCACTTGTCTACCTCTCAAGCTGTCACCTGTCAAGCTGACAGGTTGTCAAGCCTTGTCACGCCTCACTGACTGACTTGACAGGTGACAACTATGCACCACATGTCAGAGTGTCACTCACTTGTCTACCTCTCAAGCTGTCACCTGTCAAGCTGACAGGTTGTCAAGCCTTGTCACGCCTCACTGACTGACTTGACAGGTGACAACTATGCACCACATGTCAGAGTGTCACTCACTTGTCTACCTCTCAAGCTGTCACCTGTCAAGCTGACAGGTTGTCAAGCCTTGTCACGCCTCACTGACTGACTTGACAGGTGACAACTATGCACCACATGTCAGAGTGTCACTCACTTGTCTACCTCTCAAGCTGTCACCTGTCAAGCTGACAGGTTGTCAAGCCTTGTCACGCCTCACTGACTGACTTGACAGGTGACAACTATGCACCACATGTCAGAGTGTCACTCACTTGTCTACCTCTCAAGCTGTCACCTGTCAAGCTGACAGGTTGTCAAGCCTTGTCACGCCTCACTGACTGACTTGACAGGTGACAACTATGCACCACATGTCAGAGTGTCACTCACTTGTCTACCTCTCAAGCTGTCACCTGTCAAGCTGACAGGTTGTCAAGCCTTGTCACGCCTCACTGACTGACTTGACAGGTGACAACTATGCACCACATGTCAGAGTGTCACTCACTTGTCTACCTCTCAAGCTGTCACCTGTCAAGCTGACAGGTTGTCAAGCCTTGTCACGCCTCACTGACTGACTTGACAGGTGACAACTATGCACCACATGTCAGAGTGTCACTCACTTGTCTACCTCTCAAGCTGTCACCTGTCAAGCTGACAGGTTGTCAAGCCTTGTCACGCCTCACTGACTGACTTGACAGGTGACAACTATGCACCACATGTCAGAGTGTCACTCACTTGTCTACCTCTCAAGCTGTCACCTGTCAAGCTGACAGGTTGTCAAGCCTTGTCACGCCTCACTGACTGACTTGACAGGTGACAACTATGCACCACATGTCAGAGTGTCACTCACTTGTCTACCTCTCAAGCTGTCACCTGTCAAGCTGACAGGTTGTCAAGCCTTGTCACGCCTCACTGACTGACTTGACAGGTGACAACTATGCACCACATGTCAGAGTGTCACTCACTTGTCTACCTCTCAAGCTGTCACCTGTCAAGCTGACAGGTTGTCAAGCCTTGTCACGCCTCACTGACTGACTTGACAGGTGACAACTATGCACCACATGTCAGAGTGTCACTCACTTGTCTACCTCTCAAGCTGTCACCTGTCAAGCTGACAGGTTGTCAAGCCTTGTCACGCCTCACTGACTGACTTGACAGGTGACAACTATGCACCACATGTCAGAGTGTCACTCACTTGTCTACCTCTCAAGCTGTCACCTGTCAAGCTGACAGGTTGTCAAGCCTTGTCACGCCTCACTGACTGACTTGACAGGTGACAACTATGCACCACATGTCAGAGTGTCACTCACTTGTCTACCTCTCAAGCTGTCACCTGTCAAGCTGACAGGTTGTCAAGCCTTGTCACGCCTCACTGACTGACTTGACAGGTGACAACTATGCACCACATGTCAGAGTGTCACTCACTTGTCTACCTCTCAAGCTGTCACCTGTCAAGCTGACAGGTTGTCAAGCCTTGTCACGCCTCACTGACTGACTTGACAGGTGACAACTATGCACCACTCAGAGCTGTCACCTGTCAAGCACAGGTTTCAAGCTTGTCACGCCTCACTG
>MRSW03000193.1:0-29363 GCA_001923025.3 Taenia multiceps | reverse complement strand
TGTCAAGCCTGCACGCCTCACTGACTGACTTGACAGGTGACAACATGCACCACATGTCAGAGTGTCACTCACTTGTCTACCTCTCAAGCTGTCACCTGTCAAGCTGACAGGTTGTCAAGCCTTGTCACGCCTCACTGACTGACTTGACAGGTGACAACTCCACCACATGTCAGAGTCACTCACTTGTCTACCTCTCAACTGCTCACCTGTCAAGCTGACAGGTTGTCAAGCCTTGTCACGCCTCACTGACTGACTTGACAGGTACAACAATGCACCACATGTCAGTGTCACCACTTGTCTACCTCTCAAGCGTCACCTGTCAAGCTGACAGGTTGTCAGCCCTTGTCACGCCTCACTGACTGACTTGACAGGTGACAACTATGCACCACATTCAGAGTGTCACTCACTTGTCTACCTCTCAAGCTGTCACCTGTCAAGCTGACAGGTTGTCAAGCCTTGTCACGCCTCACTGACTGACTTGACAGGTGACAACTATGCACCACATGTCAGAGTGTCACTCACTTGTCTACCTCTCAAGCTGTCACCTGTCAAGCTGACAGGTTTCAAGCCTTGTCACGCCTCACTGACTGACTTGACAGGTGACAACTATGCACCACATGTCGAGTGTCACTCACTTGTCTACCTCTCAAGCTGTCACCTGTCAAGCTGACAGGTTGTCAAGCCTTGTCACGCCTCACTGACTGACTTGACAGGTGACAACATGCACCACATGTCAGTGTCCTCACTTGTCTACCTCAAGCTGTCACCTGTCAAGCTGACAGGTTGTCAAGCCTTGTCACGCCTCACTGACTGACTTGACAGGTGACAACTATGCACCACATGTCAGAGTGTCACTCACTTGTCTACCTCAAGCTGTCACCTGTCAAGCTGACAGGTGTCAAGCCTTGTCACGCCTCACTGACTGACTTGACAGGTGACAACTAATGCACCACATGTCAGAGTGTCACTCACTTGTCTACCTCTCAAGCTGTCACCTGTCAAGCTGACAGGTTGTCAAGCCTTGTCACGCTCCTCACTGACTGACTTGACAGGTGACAACATGCACCACATGTCAGAGTGTCACTCACTTGTCTACCTCTCAAGCTGTCACCTGTCAAGCTGACAGGTTGTCAAGCCTTGTCACGCCTCACTGACTGACTTGACAGTGACAACTATGCACCACATGTCAGAGTGTCACTCACTTGTCTACCTCTCAAGCTGTCACCTGTCAAGCTGACAGGTTGTCAAGCCTTGTCACGCCTCACTGACTGACTTGACAGGTGACAACTATGCACCACATGTCAGAGTGTCACTCACTTGTCTACCTCTCAAGCTGTCACCTGTCAAGCTGACAGGTTGTCAAGCCTTGTCACGCCTCACTGACTGACTTGACAGGTGACAACTATGCACCACATGTCAGAGTGTCACTCACTTGTCCCTCTCAAGCTGTCACCTGTCAAGCTGACAGGTTGTCAAGCCTTGTCACGCCTCACTGACTGACTTGACAGGTGACAACTATGCACCCCATGTCAGAGTGTCACTCACTTGTCTACCTCTCAAGCTGTCACCTGTCAAGCTGACAGGTTGTCAAGCCTTGTCACGCCTCACTGACTGACTTGACAGGTGACAACTATGCACCACATGTCAGAGTGTCACTCACTTGTCTACCTCTCAAGCTGTCACCTGTCAAGCTGTCAGGTTGTCAAGCCTTGTCACGCCTCACTGACTGACTTGACAGGTGACAACTATGCACCACATGTCAGAGTGTCACTCACTTGTCTACCTCTCAAGCTGTCACCTGTCAAGCTGACAGGTTGTCAAGCCTTGTCACGCCTCACTGACTGACTTGACAGGTGACAACTGCACCACATGTCAGAGTGTCACTCACTTGTCTACCTCTCAAGCTGTCACCTTCAAGCTGACAGGTTGTCAAGCCTTGTCACGCCTCACTGACTGACTTGACAGGTGACAACTATGCACCACATTCAGAGTGTCACTCACTTGTCTACCTCTCAAGCTGTCACCTGTCAAGCTGACAGGTTGTCAAGCCTTGTCACGCCTCACTGACTGACTTGACAGGTGACAACATGCACCACATGTCAGAGTGTCACTCACTTGTCTACCTCTCAAGCTGTCACCTGTCAAGCTGACAGGTTGTCAAGCCTTGTCACGCCTCACTGACTGACTTGACAGGTGACAACTATGCACCACATGTCAGAGTGTCACTCACTTGTCTACCTCTCAAGCTGTCACCTGTCAAGCTGACAGGTTGTCAAGCCTTGTCACGCCTCACTGACTGACTTGACAGGTGACAACTATGCACCACATGTCAGAGTGTCACTCACTTGTCTACCTCTCAAGCTGTCACCTGTCAAGCTGACAGGTTGTCAAGCCTTGTCACGCCTCACTGACTGACTTGACAGGTGACAACTATGCACCACATGTCAGAGTGTCACTCACTTGTCTACCTCTCAAGCTGTCACCTGTCAAGCTGACAGGTTGTCAAGCCTTGTCACGCCTCACTGACTGACTTGACAGGTGACAACTATGCACCACATGTCAGAGTGTCACTCACTTGTCTACCTCTCAAGCTGTCACCTGTCAAGCTGACAGGTTGTCAAGCCTTGTCACGCCTCACTGACTGACTTGACAGGTGACAATAATGCACCACATGTCAGAGTGTCACTCACTTGTCTACCTCTCAAGCTGTCACCTGTCAAGCTGACAGGTTGTCAAGCCTTGTCACGCCTCACTGACTGACTTGACAGGTGACAACTATGCACCACATGTCAGAGTGTCACTCACTTGTCTACCTCTCAAGCTGTCACCTGTCAAGCTGACAGGTTGTCAAGCCTTGTCACGCCTCACTGACTGACTTGACAGGTGACAACTATGCACCACATGTCAGAGTGTCACTCACTTGTCTACCTCTCAAGCTGTCACCTGTCAAGCTGACAGGTTGTCAAGCCTTGTCACGCCTCACTGACTGACTTGACAGGTGACAACTATGCACCACATGTCAGAGTGTCACTCACTTGTCTACCTCTCAAGCTGTCACCTGTCAAGCTGACGTGTTGTCAAGCCTTGTCACGCCTCACTGACTGACTTGACAGGTGACAACTATGCACCACATGTCAGAGTGTCACTCACTTGTCTACCTCTCAAGCTGTCACCTGTCAAGCTGACAGGTTGTCAAGCCTTGTCACGCCTCACTGACTGACTTGACAGGTGACAACTATGCACCACATGTCAGAGTGTCACTCACTTGTCTACCTTCAAGCTGTCACCTGTCAAGCTGACAGGTTGTCAAGCCTTGTCACGCCTCACTGACTGACTTGACAGGTGACAACTATGCACCACATGTCAGAGTGTCACTCACTTGTCTACCTCTCAAGCTGTCACCTGTCAAGCTGACAGGTTGTCAAGCCTTGTCACGCCTCACTGACTGACTTGACAGGTGACAACAATGCACCACATGGCAGTGTCACTCACTTGTCTACCTCTCAAGCTGTCACCTGTCAAGCTGTCAGGTTGTCAAGCCTTGTCACGCCTCACTGACTGACTTGACAGGTGACAACTATGCACCACATGTCAGAGTGTCACTCACTTGTCTACCTCTCAAGCTGTCACCTGTCAAGCTGACAGGTTGTCAAGCCTTGTCACGCCTCACTGACTGACTTGACAGGTGACAACTATGCACCACATGTCAGAGTGTCACTCACTTGTCTACCTCTCAAGCTGTCACCTGTCAAGCTGACAGGTTGTCAAGCCTTGTCACGCCTCACTGACTGACTTGACAGGTGACAACTATGCACCACATGTCAGAGTGTCACTCACTTGTCTACCTCTCAAGCTGTCACCTGTCAAGCTGACAGGTTGTCAAGCCTTGTCACGCCTCACTGACTGACTTGACAGGTGACAACTATGCACCACATGTCAGAGTGTCACTCACTTGTCTACCTCTCAAGCTGTCACCTGTCAAGCTGACAGGTTGTCAAGCCTTGTCACGCCTCACTGACTGACTTGACAGGTGACAACTATGCACCACATGTCAGAGTGTCACTCACTTGTCTACCTCTCAAGCTGTCACCTGTCAAGCTGACAGGTTGTCAAGCCTTGTCACGCCTCACTGACTGACTTGACAGGTGACAACTATGCACCACATGTCAGAGTGTCACTCACTTGTCTACCTCTCAAGCTGTCACCTGTCAAGCTGACAGGTTGTCAAGCCTTGTCACGCCTCACTGACTGACTTGACAGGTGACAACTATGCACCACATGTCAGAGTGTCACTCACTTGTCTACCTCTCAAGCTGTCACCTGTCAAGCCTTGTCACGCCTCACTGACTGACTTGACAGGTGACAACTATGCACCACATGTCAGAGTGTCACTCACTTGTCTACCTCTCAAGCTGTCACCTGTCAAGCTGACAGGTGTCAAGCCTTGTCACGCCTCACTGACTGACTTGACAGGTGACAACTATGCACCACATGTCAGAGTGTCACTCACTTGTCTACCTCTCAAGCTGTCACCTGTCAAGCTGACAGGTTGTCAAGCCTTGTCACGCCTCACTGACTGACTTGACAGGTGACAACTATGCACCACATGTCAGAGTGTCACTCACTTGTCTACCTCTCAAGCTGTCACCTGTCAAGCTGACAGGTTGTCAAGCCTTGTCACGCCTCACTGACTGACTTGACAGGTGACAACTATGCACCACATGTCAGAGTGTCACTCACTTGTCTACCTCTCAAGCTGTCACCTGTCAAGCTGACAGGTTGTCAAGCCTTGTCACGCCTCACTGACTGACTTGACAGGTGACAACTATGCACCACATGTCAGAGTGTCACTCACTTGTCTACCTCTCAAGCTGTCACCTGTCAAGCCTTGTCACGCCTCACTGACTGACTTGACAGGTGACAACTATGCACCACATGTCAGAGTGTCACTCACTTGTCTACCTCTCAAGCTGTCACCTGTCAAGCTGACAGGTTGTCAAGCCTTGTCACGCCTCACTGACTGACTTGACAGGTGACAACTATGCACCACATGTCAGAGTGTCACTCACTTGTCTACCTCTCAAGCTGTCACCTGTCAAGCTGACAGGTTGTCAAGCCTTGTCACGCCTCACTGACTGACTTGACAGGTGACAACTATGCACCACATGTCAGAGTGTCACTCACTTGTCTACCTCTCAAGCTGTCACCTGTCAAGCTGACAGGTTGTCAAGCCTTGTCACGCCTCACTGACTGACTTCACAGGTGCCTCACTGACTGACTTGACAGGTGACAACATGCACCACATTCAGAGTGTCACTCACTCGTCTACCTGTCAAGCTGTCACCTGTCAAGCTGTCAGGTTGTCAAGCCTTGTCACGCCTCACTGACTGACTTGACAGGTGACAACTATGCACCACATGTCAGAGTGTCACTCACTTGTCTACCTCTCAAGCTGTCACCTGTCAAGCTGACAGGTTGTCAAGCCTTGTCACGCCTCACTGACTGACTTGACAGGTGACAACTATGCACCACATGTCAGAGTGTCACTCACTTGTCTACCTCTCAAGCTGTCACCTGTCAAGCTGACAGGTTGTCAAGCCTTGTCACGCCTCACTGACTGACTTGACAGGTGACAACTATGCACCACATGTCAGAGTGTCACTCACTTGTCTACCTCTCAAGCTGTCACCTGTCAAGCTGACAGGTGTCAAGCCTTGTCACGCCTCACTGACTGACTTGACAGGTGACAACTATGCACCACATGTCAGAGTGTCACTCACTTGTCTACCTCTCAAGCTGTCACCTGTCAAGCTGACAGGTTGTCAAGCCTTGTCACGCCTCACTGACTGACTTGACAGGTGACAACTATGCACCACATGTCAGAGTGTCACTCACTTGTCTACCTCTCAAGCTGTCACCTGTCAAGCTGACAGGTTGTCAAGCCTTGTCACGCCTCACTGACTGACTTGACAGGTGACAACTATGCACCACATGTCAGAGTGTCACTCACTTGTCTACCTCTCAAGCTGTCACCTGTCAAGCTGACAGGTTGTCAAGCCTTGTCACGCCTCACTGACTGACTTGACAGGTGACAACTATGCACCACATGTCAGAGTGTCACTCACTTGTCTACCTCTCAAGCTGTCACCTGTCAAGCTGACAGGTTGTCAAGCCTTGTCACGCCTCACTGACTGACTTGACAGGTGACAACTATGCACCACATGTCAGAGTGTCACTCACTTGTCTACCTCTCAAGCTGTCACCTGTCAAGCTGACAGGTTGTCAAGCCTTGTCACGCCTCACTGACTGACTTGACAGGTGACAACTATGCACCACATGTCAGAGTGTCACTCACTTGTCTACCTCTCAAGCTGTCACCTGTCAAGCTGACAGGTTGTCAAGCCTTGTCACGCCTCACTGACTGACTTGACAGGTGACAACTATGCACCACATGTCAGAGTGTCACTCACTTGTCTACCTCTCAAGCTGTCACCTGTCAAGCTGACAGGTTGTCAAGCCTTGTCACGCCTCACTGACTGACTTGACAGGTGACAACATGCACCACATGTCAGAGTGTCACTCACTTGTCTACCTCTCAAGCTGTCACCTGTCAAGCTGACAGGTTGTCAAGCCTTGTCACGCCTCACTGACTGACTTGACAGGTGACAACTATGCACCACATGTCAGAGTGTCACTCACTTGTCTACCTCTCAAGCTGTCACCTGTCAAGCTGACAGGTTGTCAAGCCTTGTCACGCCTCACTGACTGACTTGACAGGTGACAACTATGCACCACATGTCAGAGTGTCACTCACTTGTCTACCTCTCAAGCTGTCACCTGTCAAGCTGACAGGTTGTCAAGCCTTGTCACGCCTCACTGACTGACTTGACAGGTGACAACTATGCACCACATGTCAGAGTGTCACTCACTTGTCTACCTCTCAAGCTGTCACCTGTCAAGCTGACAGGTCAAGCCTTGTCACGCCTCACTGACTGACTTGACAGTGACAACTATGCACCACATGTCAGAGTGTCACTCACTTGTCTACCTCTCAAGCTGTCACCTGTCAAGCTGACAGGTTGTCAAGCCTTGTCACGCCTCACTGACTGACTTGACAGGTGACAACTATGCACCACATGTCAGAGTGTCACTCACTTGTCTACCTCTCAAGCTGTCACCTGTCAAGCTGACAGGTTGTCAAGCCTTGTCACGCCTCACTGACTGACTTGACAGGTGACAACATGCACCACATGTCAGAGTGTCACTCACTTGTCTACCTCTCAAGCTGTCACCTGTCAAGCTGACAGGTTGTCAAGCCTTGTCACGCCTCACTGACTGACTTGACAGGTGACAACTATGCACCACATGTCAGAGTGTCACTCACTTGTCTACCTCTCAAGCTGTCACCTGTCAAGCTGACAGGTTGTCAAGCCTTGTCACGCCTCACTGACTGACTTGACAGGTGACAACTATGCACCACATGTCAGAGTGTCACTCACTTGTCTACCTCTCAAGCTGTCACCTGTCAAGCTGACAGGTTGTCAAGCCTTGTCACGCCTCACTGACTGACTTGACAGGTGACAACTATGCACCACATGTCAGAGTGTCACTCACTTGTCTACCTCTCAAGCTGTCACCTGTCAAGCTGACAGGTTGTCAAGCCTTGTCACGCCTCACTGACTGACTTGACAGGTGACAACTATGCACCACATGTCAGAGTGTCACTCACTTGTCTACCTCTCAAGCTGTCACCTGTCAAGCTGACAGGTTGTCAAGCCTTGTCACGCCTCACTGACTGACTTGACAGGTGACAACTATGCACCACATGTCAGAGTGTCACTCACTTGTCTACCTCTCAAGCTGTCACCTGTCAAGCTGACAGGTTGTCAAGCCTTGTCACGCCTCACTGACTGACTTGACAGGTGACAACTATGCACCACATGTCAGAGTGTCACTCACTTGTCTACCTCTCAAGCTGTCACCTGTCAAGCTGACAGGTTGTCAAGCCTTGTCACGCCTCACTGACTGACTTGACAGGTGACAACTATGCACCACATGTCAGAGTGTCACTCACTTGTCTACCTCTCAAGCTGTCACCTGTCAAGCTGACAGGTTGTCAAGCCTTGTCACGCCTCACTGACTGACTTGACAGGTGACAACTATGCACCACATGTCAGAGTGTCACTCACTTGTCTACCTCTCAAGCTGTCACCTGTCAAGCTGACAGGTTGTCAAGCCTTGTCACGCCTCACTGACTGACTTGACAGGTGACAACTATGCACCACATGTCAGAGTGTCACTCACTTGTCTACCTCTCAAGCTGTCACCTGTCAAGCTGACAGGTTGTCAAGCCTTGTCACGCCTCACTGACTGACTTGACAGGTGACAACTATGCACCACATGTCAGAGTGTCACTCACTTGTCTACCTCTCAAGCTGTCACCTGTCAAGCTGACAGGTTGTCAAGCCTTGTCACGCCTCACTGACTGACTTGACAGGTGACAACTATGCACCACATGTCAGAGTGTCACTCACTTGTCTACCTCTCAAGCTGTCACCTGTCAAGCTGACAGGTTGTCAAGCCTTGTCACGCCTCACTGACTGACTTGACAGGTGACAACATGCACCACATGTCAGAGTGTCACTCACTTGTCTACCTCTCAAGCTGTCACCTGTCAAGCTGACAGGTTGTCAAGCCTTGTCACGCCTCACTGACTGACTTGACAGGTGACAACTATGCACCACATGTCAGAGTGTCACTCACTTGTCTACCTCTCAAGCTGTCACCTGTCAAGCTGACAGGTTGTCAAGCCTTGTCACGCCTCACTGACTGACTTGACAGGTGACAACATGCACCACATGTCAGAGTGTCACTCACTTGTCTACCTCTCAAGCTGTCACCTGTCAAGCTGACAGGTTGTCAAGCCTTGTCACGCCTCACTGACTGACTTGACAGGTGACAACTATGCACCACATGTCAGAGTGTCACTCACTTGTCTACCTCTCAAGCTGTCACCTGTCAAGCTGACAGGTTGTCAAGCCTTGTCACGCCTCACTGACTGACTTGACAGGTGACAACATGCACCACATGTCAGAGTGTCACTCACTTGTCTACCTCTCAAGCTGTCACCTGTCAAGCTGACAGGTTGTCAAGCCTTGTCACGCCTCACTGACTGACTTGACAGGTGACAACTATGCACCACATGTCAGAGTGTCACTCACTTGTCTACCTCTCAAGCTGTCACCTGTCAAGCTGACAGGTTGTCAAGCCTTGTCACGCCTCACTGACTGACTTGACAGGTGACAACTATGCACCACATGTCAGAGTGTCACTCACTTGTCTACCTCTCAAGCTGTCACCTGTCAAGCTGACAGGTTGTCAAGCCTTGTCACGCCTCACTGACTGACTTGACAGGTGACAACTATGCACCACATGTCAGAGTGTCACTCACTTGTCTACCTCTCAAGCTGTCACCTGTCAAGCTGACAGGTTGTCAAGCCTTGTCACGCCTCACTGACTGACTTGACAGGTGACAACATGCACCACATGTCAGAGTGTCACTCACTTGTCTACCTCTCAAGCTGTCACCTGTCAAGCTGACAGGTTGTCAAGCCTTGTCACGCCTCACTGACTGACTTGACAGGTGACAACTATGCACCACATGTCAGAGTGTCACTCACTTGTCTACCTCTCAAGCTGTCACCTGTCAAGCTGACAGGTTGTCAAGCCTTGTCACGCCTCACTGACTGACTTGACAGGTGACAACTATGCACCACATGTCAGAGTGTCACTCACTTGTCTACCTCTCAAGCTGTCACCTGTCAAGCTGACAGGTTGTCAAGCCTTGTCACGCCTCACTGACTGACTTGACAGGTGACAACTATGCACCACATGTCAGAGTGTCACTCACTTGTCTACCTCTCAAGCTGTCACCTGTCAAGCTGACAGGTTGTCAAGCCTTGTCACGCCTCACTGACTGACTTGACAGGTGACAACTATGCACCACATGTCAGAGTGTCACTCACTTGTCTACCTCTCAAGCTGTCACCTGTCAAGCTGACAGGTTGTCAAGCCTTGTCACGCCTCACTGACTGACTTGACAGGTGACAACTATGCACCACATGTCAGAGTGTCACTCACTTGTCTACCTCTCAAGCTGTCACCTGTCAAGCTGACAGGTTGTCAAGCCTTGTCACGCCTCACTGACTGACTTGACAGGTGACAACATGCACCACATGTCAGAGTGTCACTCACTTGTCTACCTCTCAAGCTGTCACCTGTCAAGCTGACAGGTTGTCAAGCCTTGTCACGCCTCACTGACTGACTTGACAGGTGACAACTATGCACCACATGTCAGAGTGTCACTCACTTGTCTACCTCTCAAGCTGTCACCTGTCAAGCTGACAGGTTGTCAAGCCTTGTCACGCCTCACTGACTGACTTGACAGGTGACAACATGCACCACATGTCAGAGTGTCACTCACTTGTCTACCTCTCAAGCTGTCACCTGTCAAGCTGACAGGTTGTCAAGCCTTGTCACGCCTCACTGACTGACTTGACAGGTGACAACTATGCACCACATGTCAGAGTGTCACTCACTTGTCTACCTCTCAAGCTGTCACCTGTCAAGCTGACAGGTTGTCAAGCCTTGTCACGCCTCACTGACTGACTTGACAGGTGACAACATGCACCACATGTCAGAGTGTCACTCACTTGTCTACCTCTCAAGCTGTCACCTGTCAAGCTGACAGGTTGTCAAGCCTTGTCACGCCTCACTGACTGACTTGACAGGTGACAACTATGCACCACATGTCAGAGTGTCACTCACTTGTCTACCTCTCAAGCTGTCACCTGTCAAGCTGACAGGTTGTCAAGCCTTGTCACGCCTCACTGACTGACTTGACAGGTGACAACTATGCACCACATGTCAGAGTGTCACTCACTTGTCTACCTCTCAAGCTGTCACCTGTCAAGCTGACAGGTTGTCAAGCCTTGTCACGCCTCACTGACTGACTTGACAGGTGACAACATGCACCACATGTCAGAGTGTCACTCACTTGTCTACCTCTCAAGCTGTCACCTGTCAAGCTGACAGGTTGTCAAGCCTTGTCACGCCTCACTGACTGACTTGACAGGTGACAACTATGCACCACATGTCAGAGTGTCACTCACTTGTCTACCTCTCAAGCTGTCACCTGTCAAGCTGACAGGTTGTCAAGCCTTGTCACGCCTCACTGACTGACTTGACAGGTGACAACATGCACCACATGTCAGAGTGTCACTCACTTGTCTACCTCTCAAGCTGTCACCTGTCAAGCTGACAGGTTGTCAAGCCTTGTCACGCCTCACTGACTGACTTGACAGGTGACAACTATGCACCACATGTCAGAGTGTCACTCACTTGTCTACCTCTCAAGCTGTCACCTGTCAAGCTGACAGGTTGTCAAGCCTTGTCACGCCTCACTGACTGACTTGACAGGTGACAACTATGCACCACATGTCAGAGTGTCACTCACTTGTCTACCTCTCAAGCTGTCACCTGTCAAGCTGACAGGTTGTCAAGCCTTGTCACGCCTCACTGACTGACTTGACAGGTGACAACATGCACCACATGTCAGAGTGTCACTCACTTGTCTACCTCTCAAGCTGTCACCTGTCAAGCTGACAGGTTGTCAAGCCTTGTCACGCCTCACTGACTGACTTGACAGGTGACAACATGCACCACATGTCAGAGTGTCACTCACTTGTCTACCTCTCAAGCTGTCACCTGTCAAGCTGACAGGTTGTCAAGCCTTGTCACGCCTCACTGACTGACTTGACAGGTGACAACATGCACCACATGTCAGAGTGTCACTCACTTGTCTACCTCTCAAGCTGTCACCTGTCAAGCTGACAGGTTGTCAAGCCTTGTCACGCCTCACTGACTGACTTGACAGGTGACAACTATGCACCACATGTCAGAGTGTCACTCACTTGTCTACCTCTCAAGCTGTCACCTGTCAAGCTGACAGGTTGTCAAGCCTTGTCACGCCTCACTGACTGACTTGACAGGTGACAACATGCACCACATGTCAGAGTGTCACTCACTTGTCTACCTCTCAAGCTGTCACCTGTCAAGCTGACAGGTTGTCAAGCCTTGTCACGCCTCACTGACTGACTTGACAGGTGACAACTATGCACCACATGTCAGAGTGTCACTCACTTGTCTACCTCTCAAGCTGTCACCTGTCAAGCTGACAGGTTGTCAAGCCTTGTCACGCCTCACTGACTGACTTGACAGGTGACAACTATGCACCACATGTCAGAGTGTCACTCACTTGTCTACCTCTCAAGCTGTCACCTGTCAAGCTGACAGGTTGTCAAGCCTTGTCACGCCTCACTGACTGACTTGACAGGTGACAACATGCACCACATGTCAGAGTGTCACTCACTTGTCTACCTCTCAAGCTGTCACCTGTCAAGCTGACAGGTTGTCAAGCCTTGTCACGCCTCACTGACTGACTTGACAGGTGACAACTATGCACCACATGTCAGAGTGTCACTCACTTGTCTACCTCTCAAGCTGTCACCTGTCAAGCTGACAGGTTGTCAAGCCTTGTCACGCCTCACTGACTGACTTGACAGGTGACAACTATGCACCACATGTCAGAGTGTCACTCACTTGTCTACCTCTCAAGCTGTCACCTGTCAAGCTGACAGGTTGTCAAGCCTTGTCACGCCTCACTGACTGACTTGACAGGTGACAACTATGCACCACATGTCAGAGTGTCACTCACTTGTCTACCTCTCAAGCTGTCACCTGTCAAGCTGACAGGTTGTCAAGCCTTGTCACGCCTCACTGACTGACTTGACAGGTGACAACTATGCACCACATGTCAGAGTGTCACTCACTTGTCTACCTCTCAAGCTGTCACCTGTCAAGCTGACAGGTTGTCAAGCCTTGTCACGCCTCACTGACTGACTTGACAGGTGACAACATGCACCACATGTCAGAGTGTCACTCACTTGTCTACCTCTCAAGCTGTCACCTGTCAAGCTGACAGGTTGTCAAGCCTTGTCACGCCTCACTGACTGACTTGACAGGTGACAACTATGCACCACATGTCAGAGTGTCACTCACTTGTCTACCTCTCAAGCTGTCACCTGTCAAGCTGACAGGTTGTCAAGCCTTGTCACGCCTCACTGACTGACTTGACAGGTGACAACTATGCACCACATGTCAGAGTGTCACTCACTTGTCTACCTCTCAAGCTGTCACCTGTCAAGCTGACAGGTTGTCAAGCCTTGTCACGCCTCACTGACTGACTTGACAGGTGACAACATGCACCACATGTCAGAGTGTCACTCACTTGTCTACCTCTCAAGCTGTCACCTGTCAAGCTGACAGGTTGTCAAGCCTTGTCACGCCTCACTGACTGACTTGACAGGTGACAACTATGCACCACATGTCAGAGTGTCACTCACTTGTCTACCTCTCAAGCTGTCACCTGTCAAGCTGACAGGTTGTCAAGCCTTGTCACGCCTCACTGACTGACTTGACAGGTGACAACTATGCACCACATGTCAGAGTGTCACTCACTTGTCTACCTCTCAAGCTGTCACCTGTCAAGCTGACAGGTTGTCAAGCCTTGTCACGCCTCACTGACTGACTTGACAGGTGACAACTATGCACCACATGTCAGAGTGTCACTCACTTGTCTACCTCTCAAGCTGTCACCTGTCAAGCTGACAGGTTGTCAAGCCTTGTCACGCCTCACTGACTGACTTGACAGGTGACAACATG
This sequence comes from Taenia multiceps, assembly GCA_001923025.3. Lineage (NCBI taxonomy): Eukaryota > Metazoa > Platyhelminthes > Cestoda > Cyclophyllidea > Taeniidae > Taenia > Taenia multiceps. The sequence continues at coordinate 15,581 of MRSW03000193.1, read as the reverse complement.
CACCACATGTCAGAGTGTCACTCACTTGTCTACCTCTCAAGCTGTCACCTGTCAAGCTGACAGGTTGTCAAGCCTTGTCACGCCTCACTGACTGACTTGACAGGTGACAACTATGCACCACATGTCAGAGTGTCACTCACTTGTCTACCTCTCAAGCTGTCACCTGTCAAGCTGACAGGTTGTCAAGCCTTGTCACGCCTCACTGACTGACTTGACAGGTGACAACTATGCACCACATGTCAGAGTGTCACTCACTTGTCTACCTCTCAAGCTGTCACCTGTCAAGCTGACAGGTTGTCAAGCCTTGTCACGCCTCACTGACTGACTTGACAGGTGACAACATGCACCACATGTCAGAGTGTCACTCACTTGTCTACCTCTCAAGCTGTCACCTGTCAAGCTGACAGGTTGTCAAGCCTTGTCACGCCTCACTGACTGACTTGACAGGTGACAACTATGCACCACATGTCAGAGTGTCACTCACTTGTCTACCTCTCAAGCTGTCACCTGTCAAGCTGACAGGTTGTCAAGCCTTGTCACGCCTCACTGACTGACTTGACAGGTGACAACTATGCACCACATGTCAGAGTGTCACTCACTTGTCTACCTCTCAAGCTGTCACCTGTCAAGCTGACAGGTTGTCAAGCCTTGTCACGCCTCACTGACTGACTTGACAGGTGACAACTATGCACCACATGTCAGAGTGTCACTCACTTGTCTACCTCTCAAGCTGTCACCTGTCAAGCTGACAGGTTGTCAAGCCTTGTCACGCCTCACTGACTGACTTGACAGGTGACAACTATGCACCACATGTCAGAGTGTCACTCACTTGTCTACCTCTCAAGCTGTCACCTGTCAAGCTGACAGGTTGTCAAGCCTTGTCACGCCTCACTGACTGACTTGACAGGTGACAACTATGCACCACATGTCAGAGTGTCACTCACTTGTCTACCTCTCAAGCTGTCACCTGTCAAGCTGACAGGTTGTCAAGCCTTGTCACGCCTCACTGACTGACTTGACAGGTGACAACATGCACCACATGTCAGAGTGTCACTCACTTGTCTACCTCTCAAGCTGTCACCTGTCAAGCTGACAGGTTGTCAAGCCTTGTCACGCCTCACTGACTGACTTGACAGGTGACAACTATGCACCACATGTCAGAGTGTCACTCACTTGTCTACCTCTCAAGCTGTCACCTGTCAAGCTGACAGGTTGTCAAGCCTTGTCACGCCTCACTGACTGACTTGACAGGTGACAACTATGCACCACATGTCAGAGTGTCACTCACTTGTCTACCTCTCAAGCTGTCACCTGTCAAGCTGACAGGTTGTCAAGCCTTGTCACGCCTCACTGACTGACTTGACAGGTGACAACTATGCACCACATGTCAGAGTGTCACTCACTTGTCTACCTCTCAAGCTGTCACCTGTCAAGCTGACAGGTTGTCAAGCCTTGTCACGCCTCACTGACTGACTTGACAGGTGACAACATGCACCACATGTCAGAGTGTCACTCACTTGTCTACCTCTCAAGCTGTCACCTGTCAAGCTGACAGGTTGTCAAGCCTTGTCACGCCTCACTGACTGACTTGACAGGTGACAACTATGCACCACATGTCAGAGTGTCACTCACTTGTCTACCTCTCAAGCTGTCACCTGTCAAGCTGACAGGTTGTCAAGCCTTGTCACGCCTCACTGACTGACTTGACAGGTGACAACATGCACCACATGTCAGAGTGTCACTCACTTGTCTACCTCTCAAGCTGTCACCTGTCAAGCTGACAGGTTGTCAAGCCTTGTCACGCCTCACTGACTGACTTGACAGGTGACAACTATGCACCACATGTCAGAGTGTCACTCACTTGTCTACCTCTCAAGCTGTCACCTGTCAAGCTGACAGGTTGTCAAGCCTTGTCACGCCTCACTGACTGACTTGACAGGTGACAACTATGCACCACATGTCAGAGTGTCACTCACTTGTCTACCTCTCAAGCTGTCACCTGTCAAGCTGACAGGTTGTCAAGCCTTGTCACGCCTCACTGACTGACTTGACAGGTGACAACTATGCACCACATGTCAGAGTGTCACTCACTTGTCTACCTCTCAAGCTGTCACCTGTCAAGCTGACAGGTTGTCAAGCCTTGTCACGCCTCACTGACTGACTTGACAGGTGACAACTATGCACCACATGTCAGAGTGTCACTCACTTGTCTACCTCTCAAGCTGTCACCTGTCAAGCTGACAGGTTGTCAAGCCTTGTCACGCCTCACTGACTGACTTGACAGGTGACAACATGCACCACATGTCAGAGTGTCACTCACTTGTCTACCTCTCAAGCTGTCACCTGTCAAGCTGACAGGTTGTCAAGCCTTGTCACGCCTCACTGACTGACTTGACAGGTGACAACTATGCACCACATGTCAGAGTGTCACTCACTTGTCTACCTCTCAAGCTGTCACCTGTCAAGCTGACAGGTTGTCAAGCCTTGTCACGCCTCACTGACTGACTTGACAGGTGACAACTATGCACCACATGTCAGAGTGTCACTCACTTGTCTACCTCTCAAGCTGTCACCTGTCAAGCTGACAGGTTGTCAAGCCTTGTCACGCCTCACTGACTGACTTGACAGGTGACAACTATGCACCACATGTCAGAGTGTCACTCACTTGTCTACCTCTCAAGCTGTCACCTGTCAAGCTGACAGGTTGTCAAGCCTTGTCACGCCTCACTGACTGACTTGACAGGTGACAACTATGCACCACATGTCAGAGTGTCACTCACTTGTCTACCTCTCAAGCTGTCACCTGTCAAGCTGACAGGTTGTCAAGCCTTGTCACGCCTCACTGACTGACTTGACAGGTGACAACTATGCACCACATGTCAGAGTGTCACTCACTTGTCTACCTCTCAAGCTGTCACCTGTCAAGCTGACAGGTTGTCAAGCCTTGTCACGCCTCACTGACTGACTTGACAGGTGACAACTATGCACCACATGTCAGAGTGTCACTCACTTGTCTACCTCTCAAGCTGTCACCTGTCAAGCTGACAGGTTGTCAAGCCTTGTCACGCCTCACTGACTGACTTGACAGGTGACAACTATGCACCACATGTCAGAGTGTCACTCACTTGTCTACCTCTCAAGCTGTCACCTGTCAAGCTGACAGGTTGTCAAGCCTTGTCACGCCTCACTGACTGACTTGACAGGTGACAACAATGCACCACATGTCAGAGTGTCACTCACTTGTCTACCTCTCAAGCTGTCACCTGTCAAGCTGACAGGTTGTCAAGCCTTGTCACGCCTCACTGACTGACTTGACAGGTGACAACATGCACCACATGTCAGAGTGTCACTCACTTGTCTACCTCTCAAGCTGTCACCTGTCAAGCTGACAGGTTGTCAAGCCTTGTCACGCCTCACTGACTGACTTGACAGGTGACAACAATGCACCACATGTCAGAGTGTCACTCACTTGTCTACCTCTCAAGCTGTCACCTGTCAAGCTGACAGGTTGTCAAGCCTTGTCACGCCTCACTGACTGACTTGACAGGTGACAACTATGCACCACATGTCAGAGTGTCACTCACTTGTCTACCTCTCAAGCTGTCACCTGTCAAGCTGACAGGTTGTCAAGCCTTGTCACGCCTCACTGACTGACTTGACAGGTGACAACATGCACCACATGTCAGAGTGTCACTCACTTGTCTACCTCTCAAGCTGTCACCTGTCAAGCTGACAGGTTGTCAAGCCTTGTCACGCCTCACTGACTGACTTGACAGGTGACAACTATGCACCACATGTCAGAGTGTCACTCACTTGTCTACCTCTCAAGCTGTCACCTGTCAAGCTGACAGGTTGTCAAGCCTTGTCACGCCTCACTGACTGACTTGACAGGTGACAACTATGCACCACATGTCAGAGTGTCACTCACTTGTCTACCTCTCAAGCTGTCACCTGTCAAGCTGACAGGTTGTCAAGCCTTGTCACGCCTCACTGACTGACTTGACAGGTGACAACATGCACCACATGTCAGAGTGTCACTCACTTGTCTACCTCTCAAGCTGTCACCTGTCAAGCTGACAGGTTGTCAAGCCTTGTCACGCCTCACTGACTGACTTGACAGGTGACAACTATGCACCACATGTCAGAGTGTCACTCACTTGTCTACCTCTCAAGCTGTCACCTGTCAAGCTGACAGGTTGTCAAGCCTTGTCACGCCTCACTGACTGACTTGACAGGTGACAACTATGCACCACATGTCAGAGTGTCACTCACTTGTCTACCTCTCAAGCTGTCACCTGTCAAGCTGACAGGTTGTCAAGCCTTGTCACGCCTCACTGACTGACTTGACAGGTGACAACTATGCACCACATGTCAGAGTGTCACTCACTTGTCTACCTCTCAAGCTGTCACCTGTCAAGCTGACAGGTTGTCAAGCCTTGTCACGCCTCACTGACTGACTTGACAGGTGACAACATGCACCACATGTCAGAGTGTCACTCACTTGTCTACCTCTCAAGCTGTCACCTGTCAAGCTGACAGGTTGTCAAGCCTTGTCACGCCTCACTGACTGACTTGACAGGTGACAACTATGCACCACATGTCAGAGTGTCACTCACTTGTCTACCTCTCAAGCTGTCACCTGTCAAGCTGACAGGTTGTCAAGCCTTGTCACGCCTCACTGACTGACTTGACAGGTGACAACTATGCACCACATGTCAGAGTGTCACTCACTTGTCTACCTCTCAAGCTGTCACCTGTCAAGCTGACAGGTTGTCAAGCCTTGTCACGCCTCACTGACTGACTTGACAGGTGACAACTATGCACCACATGTCAGAGTGTCACTCACTTGTCTACCTCTCAAGCTGTCACCTGTCAAGCTGACAGGTTGTCAAGCCTTGTCACGCCTCACTGACTGACTTGACAGGTGACAACTATGCACCACATGTCAGAGTGTCACTCACTTGTCTACCTCTCAAGCTGTCACCTGTCAAGCTGACAGGTTGTCAAGCCTTGTCACGCCTCACTGACTGACTTGACAGGTGACAACATGCACCACATGTCAGAGTGTCACTCACTTGTCTACCTCTCAAGCTGTCACCTGTCAAGCTGACAGGTTGTCAAGCCTTGTCACGCCTCACTGACTGACTTGACAGGTGACAACATGCACCACATGTCAGAGTGTCACTCACTTGTCTACCTCTCAAGCTGTCACCTGTCAAGCTGACAGGTTGTCAAGCCTTGTCACGCCTCACTGACTGACTTGACAGGTGACAACTATGCACCACATGTCAGAGTGTCACTCACTTGTCTACCTCTCAAGCTGTCACCTGTCAAGCTGACAGGTTGTCAAGCCTTGTCACGCCTCACTGACTGACTTGACAGGTGACAACTATGCACCACATGTCAGAGTGTCACTCACTTGTCTACCTCTCAAGCTGTCACCTGTCAAGCTGACAGGTTGTCAAGCCTTGTCACGCCTCACTGACTGACTTGACAGGTGACAACTATGCACCACATGTCAGAGTGTCACTCACTTGTCTACCTCTCAAGCTGTCACCTGTCAAGCTGACAGGTTGTCAAGCCTTGTCACGCCTCACTGACTGACTTGACAGGTGACAACTATGCACCACATGTCAGAGTGTCACTCACTTGTCTACCTCTCAAGCTGTCACCTGTCAAGCTGACAGGTTGTCAAGCCTTGTCACGCCTCACTGACTGACTTGACAGGTGACAACTATGCACCACATGTCAGAGTGTCACTCACTTGTCTACCTCTCAAGCTGTCACCTGTCAAGCTGACAGGTTGTCAAGCCTTGTCACGCCTCACTGACTGACTTGACAGGTGACAACTATGCACCACATGTCAGAGTGTCACTCACTTGTCTACCTCTCAAGCTGTCACCTGTCAAGCTGACAGGTTGTCAAGCCTTGTCACGCCTCACTGACTGACTTGACAGGTGACAACTATGCACCACATGTCAGAGTGTCACTCACTTGTCTACCTCTCAAGCTGTCACCTGTCAAGCTGACAGGTTGTCAAGCCTTGTCACGCCTCACTGACTGACTTGACAGGTGACAACTATGCACCACATGTCAGAGTGTCACTCACTTGTCTACCTCTCAAGCTGTCACCTGTCAAGCTGACAGGTTGTCAAGCCTTGTCACGCCTCACTGACTGACTTGACAGGTGACAACTATGCACCACATGTCAGAGTGTCACTCACTTGTCTACCTCTCAAGCTGTCACCTGTCAAGCTGACAGGTTGTCAAGCCTTGTCACGCCTCACTGACTGACTTGACAGGTGACAACTATGCACCACATGTCAGAGTGTCACTCACTTGTCTACCTCTCAAGCTGTCACCTGTCAAGCTGACAGGTTGTCAAGCCTTGTCACGCCTCACTGACTGACTTGACAGGTGACAACTATGCACCACATGTCAGAGTGTCACTCACTTGTCTACCTCTCAAGCTGTCACCTGTCAAGCTGACAGGTTGTCAAGCCTTGTCACGCCTCACTGACTGACTTGACAGGTGACAACATGCACCACATGTCAGAGTGTCACTCACTTGTCTACCTCTCAAGCTGTCACCTGTCAAGCTGACAGGTTGTCAAGCCTTGTCACGCCTCACTGACTGACTTGACAGGTGACAACTATGCACCACATGTCAGAGTGTCACTCACTTGTCTACCTCTCAAGCTGTCACCTGTCAAGCTGACAGGTTGTCAAGCCTTGTCACGCCTCACTGACTGACTTGACAGGTGACAACATGCACCACATGTCAGAGTGTCACTCACTTGTCTACCTCTCAAGCTGTCACCTGTCAAGCTGACAGGTTGTCAAGCCTTGTCACGCCTCACTGACTGACTTGACAGGTGACAACATGCACCACATGTCAGAGTGTCACTCACTTGTCTACCTCTCAAGCTGTCACCTGTCAAGCTGACAGGTTGTCAAGCCTTGTCACGCCTCACTGACTGACTTGACAGGTGACAACATGCACCACATGTCAGAGTGTCACTCACTTGTCTACCTCTCAAGCTGTCACCTGTCAAGCTGACAGGTTGTCAAGCCTTGTCACGCCTCACTGACTGACTTGACAGGTGACAACTATGCACCACATGTCAGAGTGTCACTCACTTGTCTACCTCTCAAGCTGTCACCTGTCAAGCTGACAGGTTGTCAAGCCTTGTCACGCCTCACTGACTGACTTGACAGGTGACAACTATGCACCACATGTCAGAGTGTCACTCACTTGTCTACCTCTCAAGCTGTCACCTGTCAAGCTGACAGGTTGTCAAGCCTTGTCACGCCTCACTGACTGACTTGACAGGTGACAACATGCACCACATGTCAGAGTGTCACTCACTTGTCTACCTCTCAAGCTGTCACCTGTCAAGCTGACAGGTTGTCAAGCCTTGTCACGCCTCACTGACTGACTTGACAGGTGACAACTATGCACCACATGTCAGAGTGTCACTCACTTGTCTACCTCTCAAGCTGTCACCTGTCAAGCTGACAGGTTGTCAAGCCTTGTCACGCCTCACTGACTGACTTGACAGGTGACAACTATGCACCACATGTCAGAGTGTCACTCACTTGTCTACCTCTCAAGCTGTCACCTGTCAAGCTGACAGGTTGTCAAGCCTTGTCACGCCTCACTGACTGACTTGACAGGTGACAACTATGCACCACATGTCAGAGTGTCACTCACTTGTCTACCTCTCAAGCTGTCACCTGTCAAGCTGACAGGTTGTCAAGCCTTGTCACGCCTCACTGACTGACTTGACAGGTGACAACATGCACCACATGTCAGAGTGTCACTCACTTGTCTACCTCTCAAGCTGTCACCTGTCAAGCTGACAGGTTGTCAAGCCTTGTCACGCCTCACTGACTGACTTGACAGGTGACAACTATGCACCACATGTCAGAGTGTCACTCACTTGTCTACCTCTCAAGCTGTCACCTGTCAAGCTGACAGGTTGTCAAGCCTTGTCACGCCTCACTGACTGACTTGACAGGTGACAACTATGCACCACATGTCAGAGTGTCACTCACTTGTCTACCTCTCAAGCTGTCACCTGTCAAGCTGACAGGTTGTCAAGCCTTGTCACGCCTCACTGACTGACTTGACAGGTGACAACTATGCACCACATGTCAGAGTGTCACTCACTTGTCTACCTCTCAAGCTGTCACCTGTCAAGCTGACAGGTTGTCAAGCCTTGTCACGCCTCACTGACTGACTTGACAGGTGACAACTATGCACCACATGTCAGAGTGTCACTCACTTGTCTACCTCTCAAGCTGTCACCTGTCAAGCTGACAGGTTGTCAAGCCTTGTCACGCCTCACTGACTGACTTGACAGGTGACAACTATGCACCACATGTCAGAGTGTCACTCACTTGTCTACCTCTCAAGCTGTCACCTGTCAAGCTGACAGGTTGTCAAGCCTTGTCACGCCTCACTGACTGACTTGACAGGTGACAACTATGCACCACATGTCAGAGTGTCACTCACTTGTCTACCTCTCAAGCTGTCACCTGTCAAGCTGACAGGTTGTCAAGCCTTGTCACGCCTCACTGACTGACTTGACAGGTGACAACTATGCACCACATGTCAGAGTGTCACTCACTTGTCTACCTCTCAAGCTGTCACCTGTCAAGCTGACAGGTTGTCAAGCCTTGTCACGCCTCACTGACTGACTTGACAGGTGACAACTATGCACCACATGTCAGAGTGTCACTCACTTGTCTACCTCTCAAGCTGTCACCTGTCAAGCTGACAGGTTGTCAAGCCTTGTCACGCCTCACTGACTGACTTGACAGGTGACAACTATGCACCACATGTCAGAGTGTCACTCACTTGTCTACCTCTCAAGCTGTCACCTGTCAAGCTGACAGGTTGTCAAGCCTTGTCACGCCTCACTGACTGACTTGACAGGTGACAACTATGCACCACATGTCAGAGTGTCACTCACTTGTCTACCTCTCAAGCTGTCACCTGTCAAGCTGACAGGTTGTCAAGCCTTGTCACGCCTCACTGACTGACTTGACAGGTGACAACTATGCACCACATGTCAGAGTGTCACTCACTTGTCTACCTCTCAAGCTGTCACCTGTCAAGCTGACAGGTTGTCAAGCCTTGTCACGCCTCACTGACTGACTTGACAGGTGACAACTATGCACCACATGTCAGAGTGTCACTCACTTGTCTACCTCTCAAGCTGTCACCTGTCAAGCTGACAGGTTGTCAAGCCTTGTCACGCCTCACTGACTGACTTGACAGGTGACAACATGCACCACATGTCAGAGTGTCACTCACTTGTCTACCTCTCAAGCTGTCACCTGTCAAGCTGACAGGTTGTCAAGCCTTGTCACGCCTCACTGACTGACTTGACAGGTGACAACTATGCACCACATGTCAGAGTGTCACTCACTTGTCTACCTCTCAAGCTGTCACCTGTCAAGCTGACAGGTTGTCAAGCCTTGTCACGCCTCACTGACTGACTTGACAGGTGACAACTATGCACCACATGTCAGAGTGTCACTCACTTGTCTACCTCTCAAGCTGTCACCTGTCAAGCTGACAGGTTGTCAAGCCTTGTCACGCCTCACTGACTGACTTGACAGGTGACAACTATGCACCACATGTCAGAGTGTCACTCACTTGTCTACCTCTCAAGCTGTCACCTGTCAAGCTGACAGGTTGTCAAGCCTTGTCACGCCTCACTGACTGACTTGACAGGTGACAACTATGCACCACATGTCAGAGTGTCACTCACTTGTCTACCTCTCAAGCTGTCACCTGTCAAGCTGACAGGTTGTCAAGCCTTGTCACGCCTCACTGACTGACTTGACAGGTGACAACTATGCACCACATGTCAGAGTGTCACTCACTTGTCTACCTCTCAAGCTGTCACCTGTCAAGCTGACAGGTTGTCAAGCCTTGTCACGCCTCACTGACTGACTTGACAGGTGACAACTATGCACCACATGTCAGAGTGTCACTCACTTGTCTACCTCTCAAGCTGTCACCTGTCAAGCTGACAGGTTGTCAAGCCTTGTCACGCCTCACTGACTGACTTGACAGGTGACAACTATGCACCACATGTCAGAGTGTCACTCACTTGTCTACCTCTCAAGCTGTCACCTGTCAAGCTGACAGGTTGTCAAGCCTTGTCACGCCTCACTGACTGACTTGACAGGTGACAACTATGCACCACATGTCAGAGTGTCACTCACTTGTCTACCTCTCAAGCTGTCACCTGTCAAGCTGACAGGTTGTCAAGCCTTGTCACGCCTCACTGACTGACTTGACAGGTGACAACTATGCACCACATGTCAGAGTGTCACTCACTTGTCTACCTCTCAAGCTGTCACCTGTCAAGCTGACAGGTTGTCAAGCCTTGTCACGCCTCACTGACTGACTTGACAGGTGACAACTATGCACCACATGTCAGAGTGTCACTCACTTGTCTACCTCTCAAGCTGTCACCTGTCAAGCTGACAGGTTGTCAAGCCTTGTCACGCCTCACTGACTGACTTGACAGGTGACAACTATGCACCACATGTCAGAGTGTCACTCACTTGTCTACCTCTCAAGCTGTCACCTGTCAAGCTGACAGGTTGTCAAGCCTTGTCACGCCTCACTGACTGACTTGACAGGTGACAACTATGCACCACATGTCAGAGTGTCACTCACTTGTCTACCTCTCAAGCTGTCACCTGTCAAGCTGACAGGTTGTCAAGCCTTGTCACGCCTCACTGACTGACTTGACAGGTGACAACTATGCACCACATGTCAGAGTGTCACTCACTTGTCTACCTCTCAAGCTGTCACCTGTCAAGCTGACAGGTTGTCAAGCCTTGTCACGCCTCACTGACTGACTTGACAGGTGACAACTATGCACCACATGTCAGAGTGTCACTCACTTGTCTACCTCTCAAGCTGTCACCTGTCAAGCTGACAGGTTGTCAAGCCTTGTCACGCCTCACTGACTGACTTGACAGGTGACAACTATGCACCACATGTCAGAGTGTCACTCACTTGTCTACCTCTCAAGCTGTCACCTGTCAAGCTGACAGGTTGTCAAGCCTTGTCACGCCTCACTGACTGACTTGACAGGTGACAACTATGCACCACATGTCAGAGTGTCACTCACTTGTCTACCTCTCAAGCTGTCACCTGTCAAGCTGACAGGTTGTCAAGCCTTGTCACGCCTCACTGACTGACTTGACAGGTGACAACTATGCACCACATGTCAGAGTGTCACTCACTTGTCTACCTCTCAAGCTGTCACCTGTCAAGCTGACAGGTTGTCAAGCCTTGTCACGCCTCACTGACTGACTTGACAGGTGACAACTATGCACCACATGTCAGAGTGTCACTCACTTGTCTACCTCTCAAGCTGTCACCTGTCAAGCTGACAGGTTGTCAAGCCTTGTCACGCCTCACTGACTGACTTGACAGGTGACAACTATGCACCACATGTCAGAGTGTCACTCACTTGTCTACCTCTCAAGCTGTCACCTGTCAAGCTGACAGGTTGTCAAGCCTTGTCACGCCTCACTGACTGACTTGACAGGTGACAACTATGCACCACATGTCAGAGTGTCACTCACTTGTCTACCTCTCAAGCTGTCACCTGTCAAGCTGACAGGTTGTCAAGCCTTGTCACGCCTCACTGACTGACTTGACAGGTGACAACTATGCACCACATGTCAGAGTGTCACTCACTTGTCTACCTCTCAAGCTGTCACCTGTCAAGCTGACAGGTTGTCAAGCCTTGTCACGCCTCACTGACTGACTTGACAGGTGACAACTATGCACCACATGTCAGAGTGTCACTCACTTGTCTACCTCTCAAGCTGTCACCTGTCAAGCTGACAGGTTGTCAAGCCTTGTCACGCCTCACTGACTGACTTGACAGGTGACAACTATGCACCACATGTCAGAGTGTCACTCACTTGTCTACCTCTCAAGCTGTCACCTGTCAAGCTGACAGGTTGTCAAGCCTTGTCACGCCTCACTGACTGACTTGACAGGTGACAACTATGCACCACATGTCAGAGTGTCACTCACTTGTCTACCTCTCAAGCTGTCACCTGTCAAGCTGACAGGTTGTCAAGCCTTGTCACGCCTCACTGACTGACTTGACAGGTGACAACATGCACCACATGTCAGAGTGTCACTCACTTGTCTACCTCTCAAGCTGTCACCTGTCAAGCTGACAGGTTGTCAAGCCTTGTCACGCCTCACTGACTGACTTGACAGGTGACAACTATGCACCACATGTCAGAGTGTCACTCACTTGTCTACCTCTCAAGCTGTCACCTGTCAAGCTGACAGGTTGTCAAGCCTTGTCACGCCTCACTGACTGACTTGACAGGTGACAACTATGCACCACATGTCAGAGTGTCACTCACTTGTCTACCTCTCAAGCTGTCACCTGTCAAGCTGACAGGTTGTCAAGCCTTGTCACGCCTCACTGACTGACTTGACAGGTGACAACTATGCACCACATGTCAGAGTGTCACTCACTTGTCTACCTCTCAAGCTGTCACCTGTCAAGCTGACAGGTTGTCAAGCCTTGTCACGCCTCACTGACTGACTTGACAGGTGACAACTATGCACCACATGTCAGAGTGTCACTCACTTGTCTACCTCTCAAGCTGTCACCTGTCAAGCTGACAGGTTGTCAAGCCTTGTCACGCCTCACTGACTGACTTGACAGGTGACAACTATGCACCACATGTCAGAGTGTCACTCACTTGTCTACCTCTCAAGCTGTCACCTGTCAAGCTGACAGGTTGTCAAGCCTTGTCACGCCTCACTGACTGACTTGACAGGTGACAACTATGCACCACATGTCAGAGTGTCACTCACTTGTCTACCTCTCAAGCTGTCACCTGTCAAGCTGACAGGTTGTCAAGCCTTGTCACGCCTCACTGACTGACTTGACAGGTGACAACTATGCACCACATGTCAGAGTGTCACTCACTTGTCTACCTCTCAAGCTGTCACCTGTCAAGCTGACAGGTTGTCAAGCCTTGTCACGCCTCACTGACTGACTTGACAGGTGACAACTATGCACCACATGTCAGAGTGTCACTCACTTGTCTACCTCTCAAGCTGTCACCTGTCAAGCTGACAGGTTGTCAAGCCTTGTCACGCCTCACTGACTGACTTGACAGGTGACAACTATGCACCACATGTCAGAGTGTCACTCACTTGTCTACCTCTCAAGCTGTCACCTGTCAAGCTGACAGGTTGTCAAGCCTTGTCACGCCTCACTGACTGACTTGACAGGTGACAACTATGCACCACATGTCAGAGTGTCACTCACTTGTCTACCTCTCAAGCTGTCACCTGTCAAGCTGACAGGTTGTCAAGCCTTGTCACGCCTCACTGACTGACTTGACAGGTGACAACTATGCACCACATGTCAGAGTGTCACTCACTTGTCTACCTCTCAAGCTGTCACCTGTCAAGCTGACAGGTTGTCAAGCCTTGTCACGCCTCACTGACTGACTTGACAGGTGACAACTATGCACCACATGTCAGAGTGTCACTCACTTGTCTACCTCTCAAGCTGTCACCTGTCAAGCTGACAGGTTGTCAAGCCTTGTCACGCCTCACTGACTGACTTGACAGGTGACAACTATGCACCACATGTCAGAGTGTCACTCACTTGTCTACCTCTCAAGCTGTCACCTGTCAAGCTGACAGGTTGTCAAGCCTTGTCACGCCTCACTGACTGACTTGACAGGTGACAACTATGCACCACATGTCAGAGTGTCACTCACTTGTCTACCTCTCAAGCTGTCACCTGTCAAGCTGACAGGTTGTCAAGCCTTGTCACGCCTCACTGACTGACTTGACAGGTGACAACTATGCACCACATGTCAGAGTGTCACTCACTTGTCTACCTCTCAAGCTGTCACCTGTCAAGCTGACAGGTTGTCAAGCCTTGTCACGCCTCACTGACTGACTTGACAGGTGACAACATGCACCACATGTCAGAGTGTCACTCACTTGTCTACCTCTCAAGCTGTCACCTGTCAAGCTGACAGGTTGTCAAGCCTTGTCACGCCTCACTGACTGACTTGACAGGTGACAACTATGCACCACATGTCAGAGTGTCACTCACTTGTCTACCTCTCAAGCTGTCACCTGTCAAGCTGACAGGTTGTCAAGCCTTGTCACGCCTCACTGACTGACTTGACAGGTGACAACTATGCACCACATGTCAGAGTGTCACTCACTTGTCTACCTCTCAAGCTGTCACCTGTCAAGCTGACAGGTTGTCAAGCCTTGTCACGCCTCACTGACTGACTTGACAGGTGACAACTATGCACCACATGTCAGAGTGTCACTCACTTGTCTACCTCTCAAGCTGTCACCTGTCAAGCTGACAGGTTGTCAAGCCTTGTCACGCCTCACTGACTGACTTGACAGGTGACAACATGCACCACATGTCAGAGTGTCACTCACTTGTCTACCTCTCAAGCTGTCACCTGTCAAGCTGACAGGTTGTCAAGCCTTGTCACGCCTCACTGACTGACTTGACAGGTGACAACTATGCACCACATGTCAGAGTGTCACTCACTTGTCTACCTCTCAAGCTGTCACCTGTCAAGCTGACAGGTTGTCAAGCCTTGTCACGCCTCACTGACTGACTTGACAGGTGACAACTATGCACCACATGTCAGAGTGTCACTCACTTGTCTACCTCTCAAGCTGCCAGGTTGTCAAGCCTTGTCACGCCTCACTGACTGACTTGACAGGTGACAACTATGCACCACATGTCAGAGTGTCACTCACTTGTCTACCTCTCAAGCTGTCACCTGTCAAGCTGACAGGTTGTCAAGCCTTGTCACGCCTCACTGACTGACTTGACAGGTGACAACTATGCACCACATGTCAGAGTGTCACTCACTTGTCTACCTCTCAAGCTGTCACCTGTCAAGCTGACAGGTTGTCAAGCCTTGTCACGCCTCACTGACTGACTTGACAGGTGACAACTATGCACCACATGTCAGAGTGTCACTCACTTGTCTACCTCTCAAGCTGTCACCTGTCAAGCTGACAGGTTGTCAAGCCTTGTCACGCCTCACTGACTGACTTGACAGGTGACAACTATGCACCACATGTCAGAGTGTCACTCACTTGTCTACCTCTCAAGCTGTCACCTGTCAAGCTGACAGGTTGTCAAGCCTTGTCACGCCTCACTGACTGACTTGACAGGTGACAACTATGCACCACATGTCAGAGTGTCACTCACTTGTCTACCTCTCAAGCTGTCACCTGTCAAGCTGACAGGTTGTCAAGCCTTGTCACGCCTCACTGACTGACTTGACAGGTGACAACATGCACCACATGTCAGAGTGTCACTCACTTGTCTACCTCTCAAGCTGTCACCTGTCAGCTGACAGGTTGTCAAGCCTTGTCACGCCTCACTGACTGACTTGACAGGTGACAACATGCACCACATGTCAGAGTGTCACTCACTTGCTACCCTCTGTCAAGCTGTCACCTGTCAAGCTGACAGGTTGTCAAGCCTTGTCACGCCTCACTGACT
>MRSW03000192.1:0-48474 GCA_001923025.3 Taenia multiceps | reverse complement strand
CACCACATGTCAGAGTGTCACTCACTTGTCTACCTGTCAAGCTGTCACCTGTCAAGCTGACAGGTTGTCAAGCCTTGTCACGCCTCACTGACTGACTTGACAGGTGACAACAAGACACCACATGTCAGAGTGTCACTCACTTGTCTACCTGTCAAGCTGTCACCTGTCAAGCTGACAGGTTGTCAAGCCTTGTCACGCTCACTGACTGACTTGACAGGTACAACAAGCACCACATGTCAGAGTGTCACTCACTTGTCTACCTGTCAAGCTGTCACCTGTCAAGCTGACAGGTTGTCAAGCCTTGTCACGCCTCACTGACTGACTTGACAGGTGACAACAATGCACCACATGTCAGAGTGTTCACTCACTTGTCTACCTTCAAGCTGTCACCTGTCAAGCTGACAGGTTGTCAAGCCTTGTCACGCCTCACTGACTGACTTGACAGGTGACAACAATGCACCACATGTCAGAGTGTCACTCACTTGTCTACCGTCAAGCTGTCACCTGTCAAGCGACAGTTGTCAAGCCTTGTCACGCCTCACTGACTGACTTGAAGGTGACAACAATGCACCACATGTCAGAGTGTCACTCACTTGTCTACCTGTCAAGCTGTCACCTGTCAAGCTGACAGGTTGTCAAGCCTTGTCACGCCCTCACTGACTGACTGACAGGTGACAACAAGCACCACATTCAGAGTGTCACTCACTTTCACCTGTCAAGCTGTCACCTTCAAGCTGACAGGTTGTCAAGCCTTGTCACGCCTCACTGACTGACTTGACATGACAACAAGCACCACATGTCAGAGTGTCACTCACTTGTCTACCTGTCAAGCTGTCACCTGTCAAGCTGACAGGTTGTCAAGCCTTGTCACGCCTCACTGACTGACTTGACAGTGACAACAATGCACCACATGTCAGAGTGTCACTCACTTGTCTACCTGTCAAGCTGTCACCTGTCAAGCTGACAGGTTGTCAAGCCTTGTCACGCCTCACTGACTGACTTGACAGGTGACAACAATGCACCACATGTCAGAGTGTCACTCACTTGTCTACCTGTCAAGCTGTCACCTGTCAAGCTGACAGGTTGTCAAGCCTTGTCACGCCTCAAGACTGACTTGACAGTGACAACAATGCACCACATGTCAGAGTGTCACTCACTTGTCTACCTGTCAACTGTCACCTGTCAAGCTGACAGGTTGTCAAGCCTTGTCACGCCTCACTGACTGACTTGACAGTGACAACAATGCACCACATGTCAGAGTGTCACTCACTTGTCTACCTGTCAAGCTGTCACCTGTCAAGCTGACAGGTTGTCAAGCCTTGTCACTCCTCACTGACTGACTTGACAGGGTGACAACAATGCACCACATGTCAGAGTGTCACTCACTTGTCTACCTGTCAAGCTGTTCACCTGTCAAGCTGACAGGTTGTCAAGCCTTGTCACGCCTCACTGACTGACTTGACAGGTGACAACAGCACCACATGTCAGAGTGTCACTCACTTGTCTACCTGTCAAGCTGTCACCTGTCAAGCTGACAGGTTGTCAAGCCTTGTCACGCCTCACTGACTGACTTGACAGGTGACAACAATGCACCACATGTCAGAGTGTCACTCACTTGTCTACCTGTCAAGCTGTCACCTGTCAACTGACAGGTTGTCAAGCCTTGTACACGCCTCACTGACTGACTTGACAGGTGACAACAAGGCACCACATGTCAGAGTGTCACTCACTTCTACCTGTCCAAGCTGTCACCTGTCAAGCTGACAGGTTGTCAAGCCTTGTCACGCCTCACTGACTGACTTGACAGGTGACAACAATGCACCACATGTCAGAGTGTCACTCACTTGTCTACCTGTCAAGCTGTCACCTGTCAAGCTGACTTGTCAAGCCTTGTCACGCCTCACTGACTGACTTGAGAGGTGACACAATGCACCACATGTCAGAGTGTCACTCACTTGTCTACCTGTCAAGCTGTCACCTGTCAAGCTGACAGGTTGTCAAGCCTTGTCACGCCTCACTGACTGACTTGACAGGTACAACAATGCACCACATGTCAGAGTGTCACTCACTTGTCTACCTGTCAAGCTGTCACCTGTCAAGCTGACAGGTTGTCAAGCCTTGTCACGCCTCACTGACTGACTTGACAGGTGACAACAATGCACCACATGTCAGAGTGTCACTCACTTGTCTACCTGTCAAGCTGTCCCTGACAAGCGACAGGTTGTCAAGCCTTGTCACGCCTCACTGACTGACTTGAGATGACAACATGCACCACATGTCAGAGTGTCACTCACTTGTCTACCTGTCAAGCTGTCACCTGTCAAGCTGACAGGTTGTCAAGCCTTGTCTCTCCTCACAGACTGACTGACTGACTTGAGAGGTGACAACAATGCACCACATGTCAGAGTGTCACTCACTTGTCTACCGGTCAAGCTGTCACCTGTCAAGATGTCAGGTTGTCAAGCCTTGTCACGCCTCACTGACTGACTTGAGAGGTGACAACAATGCACCACATGTCAGAGTGTCACTCACTTGTCTACCTGTCAAGCTGTCACCTGTCAAGCTGACAGGTTGTCAAGCCTTATCTCTCCTCACAGACTGACTGACTGACATGAGAGGTGGCAACAAGGCACCACATGTCAGAGTGTCACTCACTTGTCTACCTGTCAAGCTGTCACCTGTCAAGCTGACAGGTTGTCAAGCCTTGTCACGCCTCACTGACTGACTTGACATCTGACAACAAGGCACCACATGTCAGAGTGTCACTCACTTGTCTACCTGTCAAGCTGTCACCTGTCAAGCTGACAGGTTGTCAAGCCTTGTCACGCCTCACTGACTGACTTGACAGGTGACAACATGCACCACATGTCAGAGTGTCACTCACTTGTCTACCTGTCAAGCTGTCACCTGTCAAGCTGACAGGTTGTCAAGCCTTGTCACGCCTCACTGACTGACTTGACAGGACAACATGCACCATGTCAGAGTGTCACTCACTTGTCTACCTGTCAAGCTGTCACCTGTCAAGCTGACAGGTTGTCAAGCCTTGTCACGCTCACTGACTGACTGACGAGAGTGACAACAATGCACCACATGTCAGAGTGTCACTCACTTGTCTACCTGTCAAGCTGTCACCTGTCAAGCTGACAGGTTGTCAAGCCTTGTCACGCCTCACTGACTGACTTGACAGGTGACAACAATGCACCACATGTCAGAGTGTCACTCACTTGTCTACCTGTCAAGCTGTCACCTGTCAAGCTGACAGGTTGTCAAGCCTTGTCACGCCTCACTGACTGACTTGACAGTGACAACAATGCACCACATGTCAGAGTGTCACTCCTTGTCTACCTGTCAAGCTGTCACCTGTCAAGCTGACAGGTTGTCAAGCCTTGTCACGCCTCACTGACTGACTTGACAGGTGACAACAATGCACCACATGTCAGAGTGTCACTCACTTGTCTACCTGTCAAGCTGTGTCACCTGTCAAGCTGACAGGTTGTCAAGCCTTGTCACGCCTCACTGACTGACTTGACAGGTGACAACAATGCACCACATGTCAGAGCGTCACTCACTTGTCTACCTCTCAAGCTGTCACCTGTCAAGCTGACAGGTTGTCAAGCCTTGTCACTCCTCACTACTGACTGACTGACATGAGAGGTGCAACAAGCACCACATGTCAGAGTGTCACTCACTTGTCTACCTGTCAAGCTGTCACCTGTCAAGCTGACAGGGTCAAGCCTTGTCACGCCTCACTGACTGACTTGACAGGTGACAACAAGGCACCACATGTCAGAGTGTCACTCACTTGTCTACCTGTCAAGCTGTCACCTGTCAAGCTGACAGGTTGTCAAGCCTTGTCACGCCTCACTGACTGACTTGAGAGTGACAACAATGCACCACGTCAGAGTGTCACTCACTTGTCTACCTGTCAAGCTGTCACCTGTCAAGCTGACAGGTTGTCAAGCCTTGTCACGCCTCACTGACTGACTTGGCAGGACAACAATGCACCACATGTCAGAGTGTCACTCACTTGTCTACCTGTCAAGCTGTCACCTGTCAAGCTGACAGGTTGTCAAGCCTTGTCACGCCTCACTGACTGACTTGACAGGTGACACAATGCACCACATGTCAGAGTGTCACTCACTTGTCTACCTGTCAAGCTGTCACCTGTCAAGCTGACAGGTTGTCAAGCCTTGTCACGCCTCACTGACTGACTTGACAGGTGACAACAATGCACCACATGTCAGAGTGTCACTCACTTGTCTACCTGTCAAGCTGTCCCCCTGTCAAGCTGACAGGTTGTCAAGCCTTGTCACGCCTCACTGACTGACTTGACAGGTGACAACAATGCACCACATGTCAGAGTGTCACTCACTTGTCTACCTGTCAAGCTGTCACCTGTCAAGCTGACAGGTTGTCAAGCCTTGTCACGACCACTGACTGACTTGACATGACAACAATGCACCACATGTCAAGTGTCACTCACTTGTCTACCTCAAGCTGTCACCTGTCAAGCTGAGTTGTCAAGCCTTGTCACGCCACACTGACTGACTTGACAGTGACAACAATGCACATGTCAGAGTGTCACTCACTTGTCTACCTGTCAAGCTGTCACCTGTCAAGCTGACAGGTTGTCAAGCCTTGTCACTCCTCACGACTGACTGACTGACAGAGGTGACAACAATGCACCACATGTCAGAGTGTCACTCACTTGTCTACCTGTCAATCTGTCACCTGTCAGCTGACAGGTTTGTCAAGCCTTGTCACGCCTCACTGACTGACTTGAGATTGACAACAAGCACCACATGTCAGAGTGTCCTCACTTGTCTACCTGTCAAGCTGTCACCTGTCAACTGACAGGTTGTCAGCCTTGTCACGCCTCACTGACTGACTTGACAGGTGACAACATGCACCACATGTCAGAGTGTCACTCACTTGTCTACCTGTCAAGCTGTCACCTGTCAAGCTGACAGGTTGTCAAGCCTTGTCACGCCCTCACTGACTGACTTGAGAGTGACAACAAGCACCACACAGAGTGTCACTCACTTGTCTACCTGTCAAGCTGTCACCTGTCAAGCTGACAGGTTGTCAAGCCTTGTCACGCCTCACTGACTGACTTGACAGGTGACAACAATGCACCACATGTCAGAGTGTCACTCACTTGTCTACCTGTCAAGCTGTACCTGTCAAGCTGACAGGTTGTCAGCCTTGTCACGCCTCACTGACTGACTTGACGAGTGACAACAATGCACCACATGTAGAGTGTCACTCACTTGTCTACCTGTCAAGCTGTCACCTGTCAAGCTGTCAGGTTGTCAAGCCTTGTCACGCCTCACTGACTGACTTGAAGTGACAACAATGCACCACATGTCAGAGTGTCACTCACTTGTCTACCTGTCAAGCTGTCACCTGTCAAGCTGACAGGTTGTCAAGCCTTGTCACGCCTCACTGACTGACTTGACAGGTGACAACAATGCACCACATGTCAGAGTGTCACTCACTTGTCTACCTGTCAAGCTGTCACCTGTCAAGCTGACAGGTTGTCAAGCCTTGTCACGCCTCACTGACTGACTTGAGAGGTGACAACAATGCACCACATGTCAGAGTGTCACTCACTTGTCTACCTGTCAAGCTGTCACCTGTCAAGCTGACAGGTTGTCAAGCCTTGTCACGCCTCACTGACTGACTTGACAGGTGACAACAATGCACCACATGTCAGAGTGTCACTCACTTGTCTACCTGTCAAGCTGTCACCTGTCAAGCTGACAGGTTGTCAAGCCTTGTCACGCCTCACTGACTGACTTGACAGGTGACAACAATGCACCACATGTCAGAGTGTCACTCACTTGTCTACCTGTCAAGCTGTCACCTGTCAAGCTGACAGGTTGTCAACCTTGTCACCACGCCTCACTGACTGACTTGACAGAGTGACAACAATGCACCACATGTCAGAGTGTCACTCACTTGTCTACCTGTCAAGCTGTCACCTGTCAAGCTGACAGGTTGTCAAGCCTTGTCACGCCTCACTGACTGACTGACTTGAGAGGTGACAACAATGCACCACATGTCAGAGTGTCACTCACTTGTCTACCGTCAGCTGTCACCTGTCAAGCTGACAGGTTGTCAAGCCTTGTCACGCCTCACTGACTGACTTGAGGTGACAACAATGCACCACATGTCAGAGTGTCACTCACTTGTCTACCTGTCAAGCTTCACCTGTCAAGCTGACAGGTTGTCAGCCTTTCTCTCCTCACGACTGACTGACTGACTGAGAGGTGACAACATGCACCACATGTCAGAGTGTCACTCACTTGTCTACCTGTCAAGCTGTCACCTGTCAAGCTGACAGGTTGTCAAGCCTTGTCACGCTCACGCCTCACTGACTTGACTGACAACAAGCACCACATGTCAGAGTGTCACTCACTTGTCTACCTGTCAAGCTGTCACCTGTCAAGCTGACAGGTTGTCAAGCCTTGTCACGCCTCACTGACTGACTTGACAGGTGACAACAATGCACCACATGTCAGAGTGTCACTCACTTGTCTACCTGTCAAGCTGTCACCTGTCAAGCTGACAGGTTGTCAACCTTGTCACGCCTCACTGACTGACTTGACAGGTGACAACAAGCACCACATGTCAGAGTGTCACTCACTTGTCTACCTGTCAAGCTGTCACCTGTCAAGCTGACAGGTTGTCAAGCCTTGTCACGCCTCACTTGACTGACTGCTGAGAGGTGACAACAATGCACCACATGTCAGAGTGTCACTCACTTGTCTACCTGTCAAGCTGTCACCTGTCAAGCTGACAGGTTGTCAAGCCTTGTCACGCCTCACTGACTGACTTGAGAGGTGACAACAATGCACCACATGTCAGAGTGTCACTCACTTGTCTACCTGTCAAGCTGTCACCTGTCAAGCTGACAGGTTGTCAAGCCTTGTCACGCCTCACTGACTGACTTGACAGGTGACAACAATGCACCACATGTCAGAGTGTCACTCACTTGTCTACCTGTCAAGCTGTCACCTGTCAAGCTGACAGGTTGTCAAGCCTTGTCACGCCTCACTGACTGACTTGAGAGTTGACAACAATGCACCACATGTCAGAGTGTCACTCACTTGTCTACCTGTCAAGCTGTCACCTGTCAAGCTGACAGGTTGTCAAGCCTTGTCACGCCTCACTGACTGACTTGACAGGTGACAACAATGCACCACATGTCAGAGTGTCACTCACTTGTCTACCTGTCAAGCTGTCACCTGTCAAGCTGACAGGTTGTCAAGCCTTGTCACGCCTCACTGACTGACTTGACAGGATGACAACAATGCACCACATGTCAGTGTCACTCACGTTCTACCTGTCAAGCTGTCACAGGTTGTCAAGCCTTGTCACGCCTCACTGACTGACTTGACAGGTGACAACAATGCACCACATGTCAGAGTGTCACTCACTTGTCTACCTGTCAAGCTGTCACCTGTCAAGCTGACAGGTTGTCAAGCCTTGTCACGCCTCACTGACTGACTTGACGAGGTGACAACAATGCACCACATGTCAGAGTGTCACTCACTTGTCTACCTGTCAAGCTGTCACCTGTCAAGCTGACAGGTTGTCAAGCCTTGTCACGCCTCACTGACTGACTTGACAGGGACAACAATGCACCACATGTCAGAGTGTCACTCACTTGTCTACCTGTCAAGCTGTCACCTGTCAACTGACAGGTTGTCAAGCCTTGTCACGCCTCACTGACTGACTTGACAGGTGACAACAATGCACCACATGTCAGAGTGTCACTCACTTGTCTACCTGTCAAGCTGTCACCTGTCAAGCTGACAGGTTGTCAAGCCTTGTCACGCCTCACTGACTGACTTGACAGGTGACAACAATGCACCACATGTCAGAGTGTCACTCACTTGTCTACCTTCAAGCTGTCACCTGTCAAGCTGACAGGTTGTCAAGCCTTGTCACGCCTCACTGACTGACTTGACAGTGACAACAATGCACCACATGTCAGAGTGTCACTCACTTGTCTACCTGTCAAGCTGTCACCTGTCAAGCTGACAGGTTGTCAAGCCTTGTCACGCCTCACTGACTGACTTGAGAGGTGACAACAATGCACCACATGTCAGAGTGTCACTCACTTGTCACCTGTCAAGCTGTCACCTGTCAAGCTGACAGGTTGTCAAGCCTTGTCACGCCTCACTGACTGACTTGACAGGTGACAACAATGCACCACATGTCAGAGTGTCACTCACTTGTCTACCTGTCAAGCTGTCCCTGTCAAGCTGACAGGTTGTCAAGCCTTGTCACCCTCACTGACTGACTGACAGGTGACAACAATGCACCACATGTCAGAGTGTCACTCACTTGTCTACCGTCAAGCTGTCACCTGTCAAGCTGACAGGTTGTCAAGCCTTGTCACGCCTCACTGACTGACTTAGAGTGACAACAATGCACCACATGTCAGAGTGTCACTCACTTGTCTACCTGTCAAGCTGTCACCTGTCAAGCTGACAGGTTGTCAAGCCTTGTCACTCCTCACTGACTACTGACTGACTTGAGTGCACAAGCACCACATGTCAGAGTGTCACTCACTTGTCTACCTGTCAAGCTGTCACCTGTCAAGCTGACAGGTTTGTCAAGCCTTGTCACGCCTCACTGACTGACTTGACATGACAACATGCACCACATGTCAGAGTGTCACTCACTTGTCTACCTGTCAAGCTGTCACCTGTCAAGCTGACAGGTTGTCAAGCCTTGTCACGCCTCACTGACTGACTTGACAGGTGACAACAATGCACCACATGTCAGAGTGTCACTCACTTGTCTACCTGTCAAGCTGTCACCTGTCAAGCTGACAGGTTGTCAAGCCTTGTCACGCCTCACTGACTGACTTGACAGGTGACAACAATGCACCACATGTCAGAGTGTCACTCACTTGTCTACCTGTCAAGCTGTCACCTGTCAAGCTGACAGGTTGTCAAGCCTTGTCACTCCTCACTGACTGACTGACTTGAGAGGTGACAACAATGCACCACATGTCAGAGTGTCACTCACTTGTCTACCTGTCAAGCTGTCACCTGTCAAGCTGACAGGTTGTCAAGCCTTGTCACGCCTCACTGACTGACTTGAGAGGTGACAACAATGCACCACATGTCAGAGTGTCACTCACTTGTCTACCTTCAAGCTGTCACCTGTCAAGCTGACAGGTTGTCAAGCCTTGTCACGCCTCACTGACTGACTTGATGACAACATGCACCACATGTCAGAGTGTCACTCACTTGTCTACCTGTCAAGCTGTCACCTGTCAAGCTGACAGGTTGTCAAGCCTTGTCACGCCTCACTGACTGACTTGACAGTGACAACAATGCACCACATGTCAGAGTGTCACTCACTTGTCTACCTGTCAAGCTGTCACCTGTCAAGCTGACAGGTTGTCAAGCCTTGTCACGCCTCACTGACTGACTTGACAGTGACAACAATGCACCACATGTCAGAGTGTCACTCACTTGTCTACCTGTCAAGCTGTCACCTGTCAAGCTGACAGTTTCAAGCCTTGTCACGCCTCACTGACTGACTTGACAGGTGACAACAATGCACCACATGTCAGAGTGTCACTCACTTGTCTACCTGTCAAGCTGTCACCTGTCAAGCTGTCAGGTTTGTCAAGCCTTGTCACGCCCTCACTGACTGACTTGACACTGACAACAATGCACCACATGTCAGAGTGTCACTCACTTGTCTACCTGTCAAGCTGTCACCTGTCAAGCTGACAGGTTGTCAAGCCTTGTCACGCCTCACTGACTGACTTGACAGGACAACAATGCACCACATGTCAGAGTGTCACTCACTTGTCTACCTGTCAAGCTGTCACCTGTCAAGCTGACAGGTTGTCAAGCCTTGTCACGCCTCACTGACTGACTTGACAGGTGACAACAATGCACCACATGTCAGAGTCACTCACTTGTCTACCTGTCAAGCTGTCACCTGTCAAGCTGACAGGTTGTCAAGCCTTGTCACGCCTCACTGACTGACTTGACAGGTGACAACAATGCACCACATGTCAGAGTGTCACTCACTTGTCTACCTGTCAAGCTGTCACCTGTCAAGCTGACAGGTTGTCAAGCCTTGTCACGCCCTCACTGACTGACTTGACAGGTGACAACAATGCACCACATGTCAGAGTGTCACTCACTTGTCTACCTGTCAAGCTGTCACCTGTCAAGCTGACAGGTTGTCAAGCCTTGTCACGCCTCACTGACTGACTTGACAGGTGACAACAATGCACCACATGTCAGAGTGTCACTCACTTGTCTACTGTCAAGCTGTCACCTGTCAAGCTGACAGGTTGTCAAGCCTTGTCACGCCTCACTGACTGACTTGACAGGTGACAACAATGCACCACATGTCAGAGTGTCACTCACTTGTCTACCTGTCAAGCTGTCACCTGTCAAGCTGACAGGTTGTCAAGCCTTGTCACGCCTCACTGACTGACTTGACAGTGACAACAATGCACCACATGTCAGAGTGTCACTCACTTGTCTACCTGTCAAGCTGTCACCTGTCAAGCTGACAGGTTGTCAAGCCTTGTCACGCCTCACTGACTGACTTGACAGGTGACAACAATGCACCACATGTCAGAGTGTCACTCACTTGTCTACCTGTCAAGCTGTCACCTGTCAAGCTGAC
This sequence comes from Taenia multiceps, assembly GCA_001923025.3. Lineage (NCBI taxonomy): Eukaryota > Metazoa > Platyhelminthes > Cestoda > Cyclophyllidea > Taeniidae > Taenia > Taenia multiceps. Next base: position 37,797 of record MRSW03000192.1, on the reverse strand, counting down.
AGGTTAAGCCTTGTCACGCCTCACTGACTGACTTGAGGTGACACAATGCACCACATGTCAGAGTGTCACTCACTTGTCTACCTGTCAAGCTGTCACCTGTCAAGCTGACAGGTTGTCAAGCCTTGTCACGCCTCACTGACTGACTTGACAGGTGACAACAATGCACCACATGTCAGAGTGTCACTCACTTGTCTACCTCAAGCTGTCACCTGTCAAGCTGACAGGTTGTCAAGCCTTGTCACGCCTCACTGACTGACTTGACAGGTGACAACAATGCACCACATGTCAGAGTGTCACTCACTTGTCTACCTGTCAAGCTGTCACCTGTCAAGCTGACAGGTTGTCAAGCCTTGTCACGCCTCACTGACTGACTTGACAGGTGACAACAATGCACCACATGTCAGAGTGTCACTCACTTGTCTACCTGTCAAGCTGTCACCTGTCAAGCTGACAGGTTGTCAAGCCTTGTCACGCCTCACTGACTGACTTGACAGGTGACAACAATGCACCACATGTCAGAGTGTCACTCACTTGTCTACCTTCAAGCTGTCACCTGTCAAGCTGACAGTTGTCAAGCCTTGTCACGCCTCACTGACTGACTGACTTAGAGTGACAACAATGCACCACATGTCAGAGTGTCACTCACTTGTCTACCTGTCAAGCTGTCACCTGTCAAGCACAGGTTGTCAAGCCTTGTCACGCCTCACTGACTGACTTGACAGTGACAACAATGCACCACATGTCAGAGTGTCACTCACTTGTCTACCTGTCAAGCTGTCACCTGTCAAGCTGACAGGTTGTCAAGCCTTGTCACGCCTCACCTGACTGACTGACTTGAGAGTGACAACAATGACCACATGTCAGAGTGTCACTCACTTGTCTACCTGTCAAGCTGTCACCTGTCAAGCTGACAGGTTGTCAAGCCTTGTCACGCCTCACTGACTGACTTGACTTGACAACAATGCACCACATGTCAGAGTGTCACTCACTTGTCTACCTGTCAAGCTGTCACCTGTCAAGCTGCAGGTTCAGCCTTGTCACGCCTCACTGACTGACTTGAGGGACAACAATGCACCACATGTCAGAGTGTCACTCACTTGTCTACCTGTCAAGCTGTCACCTGTCAAGCTGACAGGTTGTCAAGCCTTGTCACGCCTCACTGACTGACTTGACAGGTGACAACAATGCACCACATGTCAGAGTGTCACTCACTTGTCTACCTGTCAAGCTGTCACCTGTCAAGCTGACAGGTTGTCAAGCCTTGTCACGCCTCACTGACTGACTTGACATCTGACAACAATGCACCACATGTCAGAGTGTCACTCACTTGTCTACCTGTCAAGCTGTCACCTGTCAAGCTGACAGGTTGTCAAGCCTTGTCACGCCTCACTGACTGACTTGACAGGTGACACACAATGCACCACATGTCAGAGTCACTCACTTGTCTACCTGTCAAGCTGTCACCTGTCAAGCTGACAGGTTGTCAAGCCTTGTCACGCCTCACTGACTGACTTGAGGTGACAACAATGCACCACATGTCAGAGTGTCACTCACTTGTCTACCGTCAAGCTGTCACCTGTCAAGCTGACAGTTGTCAAGCCTTGTCACGCCTCACTGCACTGACTTGACAGGTGACAACAATGCACCACATGTCAGAGTGTCACTCACTTGTCTACCTGTCAATGTCACCTGTCAAGCTGACAGGTTGTCAAGCCTTGTCACGCCTCACTGACTGACTTGACAGTGACAACAATGCACCACATGTCAGAGTGTCACTCACTTGTCTACCTGTCAAGCTGTCACCTGTCAAGCTGACAGGTTGTCAAGCCTTGTCACGCTCACGACTGACTGTGACTTGAGAGTGACAACAATGCACCACATGTCAGAGTGTCCTCACTTGTCTACCTGTCAAGCTGTCACCTGTCAAGCTGACAGGTTGTCAAGCCTTGTCACGCCTCACTGACTGACTTGACATGACAACAATGCACCACATGTCAGAGTGTCACTCACTTGTCTACCTGTCAACTGTCACCTGTCAAGCTGACAGGTTGTCAAGCCTTGTCACGCCTCACTGACTGACTTGACAGGTGACAACAATGCACCACATGTCAGAGTGTCACTCACTTGTCTACCTGTCAAGCTGTCACCTGTCAAGCTGACAGGTTGTCAAGCCTTGTCACGCCTCACTGACTGACTTGACAGGTGACAACAATGCACCACATGTCAGATGGTCACTCACTTTACTGTGTAAGCGTGACAGAAGCCTTGTGTGAGACTGACACACAATGTCAGAGTGTCACTCACTTGTCTACCTGTCAAGCTGTCACCTGTCAAGCTGACAGGTTGTCAAGCCTTGTCACGCCTCACTGACTGACTTGACAGGTGACAACAATGCACCACATGTCAGAGGTCACTCACTTGTCTACCTGTCAGCTGTCACCTGTCAAGCTGACAGGTTGTCAAGCCTTGTCACGCCTCACTGACTGACTGACAGGTGACAACAATGCACCACATGTCAGAGTGTCACTCACTTGTCTACCTGTCAAGCTGTCACCTGTCAAGCTGACAGGTTGTCAAGCCTTGTCACGCCTCACTGACTGACTTGACAGGTGACAACAAGCACCACATGTCAGAGTGTCACTCACTTGTCTACCTGTCAAGCTGTCACCTGTCAAGCTGACAGGTTGTCAAGCCTTGTCACGCCTCACTGACTGACTTGAGGAGTTGACAACAATGCACCACATGTCAGAGTGTCACTCACTTGTCTACCTGTCAAGCTGTCACCTGTCAAGCTGACAGGTTGTCAAGCCTTGTCACGCCTCACTGACTGACTTGAGAGGTGACAAATATGCACCACATGTCAGAGTGTCACTCACTTGTCTACCTGTCAAGCTGTCACCTGTCAAGCTGACAGGTTGTCAAGCCTTGTCACGCCTCACTGACTGACTTGACAGGTGACAACAATGCACCACATGTCAGAGTGTCACTCACTTGTCTACCTGTCAAGCTGTCACCTGTCAAGCTGACAGGTTGTCAAGCCTTGTCACGCCTCACTGACTGACTTGACAGGTGACAACAATGCACCACATGTCAGAGTGTCACTCACTTGTCTACCTGTCAAGCTGTCACCTGTCAAGCTGACAGGTTGTCAAGCCTTGTCCTCACTGACTGACTTGACAGGTGACAACAATGCACCACATGTCAGTGTCACTCACTTGTCTACCTGTCAAGCTGTCACCTGTCAAGCTGACAGGTTGTCAAGCCTTGTCACGCCTCACTGACTGACTTGACAGGTGACAACAATGCACCACATGTCAGAGTGTCACTCACTTGTCTACCTGTCAAGCTGTCACCTGTCAAGCTGACAGGTTGTCAAGCCTTGTCACGCCTCACTGACTGACTTGACAGGTGACAACAATGCACCACATGTCAGAGTGTCACTCACTTGTCTACCTGTCAAGCTGTCACCTGTCAAGCTGACAGGTTGTCAAGCCTTGTCACGCCTCACTGACTGACTTGACAGGTGACAACAATGCACCACATGTCAGAGTGTCACTCACTTGTCTACCTGTCAAGCTGTCACCTGTCAAGCTGACAGGTTGTCAAGCCTTGTCACGCCTCACTGACTGACTTGACAGTGACAACAATGCACCACATGTCAGAGTGTCACTCACTTGTCTACCTGTCAAGCTGTCACCTGTCAAGCTGACAGGTTGTCAAGCCTTGTCACGCCTCACTGACTGACTTGAAGGTGACAACAATGCACCACATGTCAGAGTGTCACTCACTTGTCTACCTGTCAAGCTGTCACCTGTCAAGCTGACAGGTTGTCAAGCCTTGTCACGCCTCACTGACTGACTTGACAGGTGACAACAATGCACCACATGTCAGAGTGTCACTCACTTGTCTACCTGTCAAGCTGTCACCTGTCAAGCTGACAGGTTGTCAAGCCTTGTCACGCCTCACTGACTGACTTGACAGGTGACAACAATGCACCACATGTCAGAGTGTCACTCACTTGTCTACCTGTCAAGCTGTCACCTGTCAGCTGACAGGTTGTCAAGCCTTGTCACGCCTCACTGACTGACTGACTTGAGGTGACAACAATGCACCACATGTCAGAGTGTCACTCACTTGTCTACCTGTCAAGCTGTCACCTGTCAAGCTGACAGGTTGTCAAGCCTTGTCACGCCTCACTGACTGACTTGACAGGTGACAACAATGCACCACATGTCAGAGTGTCACTCACTTGTCTACCTGTCAAGCTGTCACCTGTCAAGCTGACAGGTTGTCAAGCCTTGTCACGCCTCACTGACTGACTTGACAGGTGACAACAATGCACCACATGTCAGAGTGTCACTCACTTGTCTACCTGTCAAGCTGTCACCTGTCAAGCTGACAGGGTCAAGCCTTGTCACGCCTCACTGACTGACTTGACAGGTGACAACAATGCACCACATGTCAGAGTGTCACTCACTTGTCTACCTGTCAAGCTGTCACCTGTCAAGCTGACAGGTTGTCAAGCCTTGTCACGCCTCACTGACTGACTTGAGGTGACAACAATGCACCACATGTCAGAGTGTCACTCACTTGTCTACCTGTCAAGCTGTCACCTGTCAAGCTGACAGGTTGTCAAGCCTTGTCACGCCTCACTGACTGACTTGACAGGTGACAACATGCACCACATGTCAGAGTGTCACTCACTTGTCTACCTGTCAAGCTGTCACCTGTCAAGCTGACAGGTTGTCAAGCCTTGTCACGCCTCACTGACTGACTTGACAGGTGACAACAATGCACCACATGTCAGAGTGTCACTCACTTGTCTACCTGTCAAGCTGTCACCTGTCAAGCTGACAGTTGTCAAGCCTTGTCACGCCTCACTGACTGACTTGACAGGTGACAACAATGCACCACATGTCAGAGTGTCACTCACTTGTCTACCTGTCAAGCTGTCACCTGTCAAGCTGACAGGTTGTCAAGCCTTGTCACGCCTCACTGACTGACTTGAGGTGACAACAATGCACCACATGTCAGAGTGTCACTCACTTGTCTACCTGTCAAGCTGTCACCTGTCAAGCTGACAGGTTGTCAAGCCTTGTCACGCCTCACTGACTGACTTGACAGGTGACAACAATGCACCACATGTCAGAGTGTCACTCACTTGTCTACCTGTCAAGCTGTCACCTGTCAAGCTGACAGGTTGTCAAGCCTTGTCACGCCTCACTGACTGACTTGAGTGACAACAATGCACCACATGTCAGAGTGTCACTCACTTGTCTACCTGTCAAGCTGTCACCTGTCAAGCTGACAGGTTGTCAAGCCTTGTCACGCCTCACTGACTGACTTGACAGGTGACAACAATGCACCACATGTCAGAGTGTCACTCACTTGTCTACCTGTCAAGCTGTCACCTGTCAAGCTGACAGGTTGTCAAGCCTTGTCACGCCTCACGACTGTGACTGACTTGAGGTACAACAATGCACCACATGTCAGAGTGTCACTCACTTGTCTACCTGTCAAGCTGTCACCTGTCAAGCTGACATTGTTTCAAGCCTTGTCACGCCTCACTGACTGACTTGACAGGTGACAACATGCACCACATGTCAGAGTGTCACTCACTTGTCTACCTGTCAAGCTGTCACCTGTCAAGCTGACAGGTTCAAGCCTTGTCACGCCTCACTGACTGACTTGAGGGACAACAATGCACCACATGTCAGAGTGTCACTCACCTACTTCAAGCTGTCACTGTCAAGCTGACAGGTTGTCAAGCCTGTCAGAGCGCCTCACTGTGTCACTGGCACAGCTGACTGACTTGACAGGTGACAACAATGCACCACATGTCAGAGTGTCACTCACTTGTCTACCTGTCAAGCTGTCACCTGTCAAGCTGACAGGTTGTCAAGCCTTGTCACGCCTCACTGACTGACTTGAGAGGTGACAACAATGCACCACAAGTCAGAGTGTCACTCACTTGTCTACCTGTCAAGCTGTCACCTGTCAAGCTGACAGGTTGTCAAGCCTTGTCACGCCTCACTGACTGACTTGACAGGTGACAACAATGCACCACATGTCAGAGTGTCACTCACTTGTCTACCTGTCAAGCTGTCACCTGTCAAGCTGACAGGTTGTCAAGCCTTGTCACGCCTCACTGACTGACTTGAGAGGTGACAACAATGCACCACATGTCAGAGTGTCACTCACTTGTCTACCTGTCAAGCTGTCACCTGTCAAGCTGACAGGTTGTCAAGCCTTGTCACGCCTCACTGACTGACTTGACAGGTGACAACAATGCACCACATGTCAGAGTGTCACTCACTTGTCTACCTGTCAAGCTGTCACCTGTCAAGCTGACAGGTTGTCAAGCCTTGTCACGCCTCACTGACTGACTTGACAGGTGACAACAATGCACCACATGTCAGAGTGTCACTCACTTGTCTACCTGTCAAGCTGTCACCTGTCAAGCTGACAGGTTGTCAAGCCTTGTCACGCCTCACTGACTGACTTGACAGGTGACAACAATGCACCACATGTCAGAGTGTCACTCACTTGTCTACCTGTCAAGCTGTCACCTGTCAAGCTGACAGGTTGTCAAGCCTTGTCACGCCTCACTGACTGACTTGAGAGGTGACAACAATGCACCACATGTCAGAGTGTCACTCACTTGTCTACCTGTCAAGCTGTCACCTGTCAAGCTGACAGGTTGTCAAGCCTTGTCACGCCTCACTACTGACTGACTTGAGTGACAACAATGCACCACATGTCAGAGTGTCACTCACTTGTCTACCTGTCAAGCTGTCACCTGTCAAGCTGACAGGTTGTCAAGCCTTGTCACGCCTCACTGACTGACTTGACAGGTGACAACAATGCACCACATGTCAGAGTGTCACTCACTTGTCTACCTGTCAAGCTGTCACCTGTCAAGCTGACAGGTTGTCAAGCCTTGTCACGCCACTCACTGACTGACTTGAGGTGAAACAATGCACCACATGTCAGAGTGTCACTCACTTGTCTACCTGTCAAGCTGTCACCTGTCAAGCTGACAGGTTGTCAAGCCTTGTCACGCCTCACTGACTGACTTGACTGACAACAATGCACCACATGTCAGAGTGTCACTCACTTGTCTACCTGTCAAGCTGTCACCTGTCAAGCTGACAGTTGTCAAGCCTTGTCACGCCTCACTGACTGACTTGAGGTGACAACAATGCACCACATGTCAGAGTGTCACTCACTTGTCTACCTGTCAAGCTGTCACCTGTCAAGCTGACAGGTTGTCAAGCCTTGTCACGCCTCACTGACTGACTTGACAGGTGACAACAATGCACCACATGTCAGAGTGTCACTCACTTGTCTACCTGTCAAGCTGTCACCTGTCAAGCTGACAGGTTGTCAAGCCTTGTCACGCCTCACTGACTGACTTGACAGGTGACAACAATGCACCACATGTCAGAGTGTCACTCACTTGTCTACCTGTCAAGCTGTCACCTGTCAAGCTGACAGGTTGTCAAGCCTTGTCACGCCTCACTGACTGACTTGACAGGTGACAACAATGCACCACATGTCAGAGTGTCACTCACTTGTCTACCTGTCAAGCTGTCACCTGTCAAGCTGACAGGTTGTCAAGCCTTGTCACGCCTCACTGACTGACTTGACAGGTGACAACAATGCACCACATGTCAGAGTGTCACTCACTTGTCTACCTGTCAAGCTGTCACCTGTCAAGCTGACAGGTTGTCAAGCCTTGTCACGCCTCACTGACTGACTTGACAGGTGACAACAATGCACCACATGTCAGAGTGTCACTCACTTGTCTACCTGTCAAGCTGTCACCTGTCAAGCTGACAGGTTGTCAAGCCTTGTCACGCCTCACTGACTGACTTGAGTGACAACAATGCACCACATGTCAGAGTGTCACTCACTTGTCTACCTGTCAAGCTGTCACCTGTCAAGCTGACAGGTTGTCAAGCCTTGTCACGCCCACGCTGACTGACTGACTTGAGAGGTGACAACAATGCACCACATGTCAGAGTGTCACTCACTTGTCTACCTGTCAAGCTGTCACCTGTCAAGCTGACAGGTTGTCAAGCCTTGTCACGCCTCACTGACTGACTTGACAGGTGACAACAATGCACCACATGTCAGAGTGTCACTCACTTGTCTACCTGTCAAGCTGTCACCTGTCAAGCTGACAGGTTGTCAAGCCTTGTCACGCCTCACTGACTGACTTGAGGTGACAACAATGCACCACATGTCAGAGTGTCACTCACTTGTCTACCTGTCAAGCTGTCACCTGTCAAGCTGACAGGTTGTCAAGCCTTGTCACGCCTCACTGACTGACTTGACAGGTGACAACAATGCACCACATGTCAGAGTGTCACTCACTTGTCTACCTGTCAAGCTGTCACCTGTCAAGCTGACAGGTTGTCAAGCCTTGTCACGCCTCACTGACTGACTTGAGAGGTGACAACAATGCACCACATGTCAGAGTGTCACTCACTTGTCTACCTGTCAAGCTGTCACCTGTCAAGCTGACAGGTTGTCAAGCCTTGTCACGCCTCACTGACTGACTTGAGAGGTGACAACAATGCACCACATGTCAGAGTGTCACTCACTTGTCTACCTGTCAAGCTGTCACCTGTCAAGCTGACAGGTTGTCAAGCCTTGTCACGCCTCACTGACTGACTTGACAGGTGACAACAATGCACCACATGTCAGAGTGTCACTCACTTGTCTACCTGTCAAGCTGTCACCTGTCAAGCTGACAGGTTGTCAAGCCTTGTCACGCCTTACTCACTGACTGACTTGACAGGTGACAACAATGCACCACATGTCAGAGTGTCACTCACTTGTCTACCTGTCAAGCTGTCACCTGTCAAGCTGACAGGTTGTCAAGCCTTGTCACGCCTCACTGACTGACTTGACAGGTGACAACAATGCACCACATGTCAGAGTGTCACTCACTTGTCTACCTGTCAAGCTGTCACCTGTCAAGCTGACAGGTTGTCAAGCCTTGTCACGCCTCACTGACTGACTGACTGACAGTGACAACAATGCACCACATGTCAGAGTGTCACTCACTTGTCTACCTGTCAAGCTGTCACCTGTCAAGCTGACAGGTTGTCAAGCCTTGTCACGCCTCACTGACTGACTTGACAGGTGACAACAATGCACCACATGTCAGAGTGTCACTCACTTGTCTACCTGTCAAGCTGTCACCTGTCAAGCTGACAGGTTGTCAAGCCTTGTCACGCCTCACTGACTGACTTGACAGGTGACAACAATGCACCACATGTCAGAGTGTCACTCACTTGTCTACCTGTCAAGCTGTCACCTGTCAAGCTGACAGGTTGTCAAGCCTTGTCACGCCTCACTGACTGACTTGACAGGTACAACAATGCACCACATGTCAGAGTGTCACTCACTTGTCTACCTGTCAAGCTGTCACCTGTCAAGCTGACAGGTTGTCAAGCCTTGTCACGCCTCACTGACTGACTTGACAGGTGACAACAATGCACCACATGTCAGAGTGTCACTCACTTGTCTACCTGTCAAGCTGTCACCTGTCAAGCTGACAGGTTGTCAAGCCTTGTCACGCCTCACTGACTGACTTGCGAGGTGACAACAATGCACCACATGTCAGAGTGTCACTCACTTGTCTACCTGTCAAGCTGTCACCTGTCAAGCTGACAGGTTGTCAAGCCTTGTCACGCCTCACTGACTGACTTGACAGGTGACAACAATGCACCACATGTCAGAGTGTCACTCACTTGTCTACCTGTCAAGCTGTCACCTGTCAAGCTGACAGGTTGTCAAGCCTTGTCACGCCTCACTGACTGACTTGACAGGTGACAACAATGCACCACATGTCAGAGTGTCACTCACTTGTCTACCTGTCAAGCTGTCACCTGTCAAGCTGACAGGTTGTCAAGCCTTGTCACGCCTCACTGACTGACTTGACAGGTGACAACAATGCACCACATGTCAGAGTGTCACTCACTTGTCTACCTGTCAAGCTGTCACCTGTCAAGCTGACAGGTTGTCAAGCCTTGTCACGCCTCACTGACTGACTTGACAGGTGACAACAATGCACCACATGTCAGAGTGTCACTCACTTGTCTACCTGTCAAGCTGTCACCTGTCAAGCTGACAGGTTGTCAAGCCTTGTCACGCCTCACTGACTGACTTGACAGGAGACAACAATGCACCACATGTCAGAGTGTCACTCACTTGTCTACCTGTCAAGCTGACAGGTTGTCAAGCCTTGTCACGCCTCACTGACTGACTTGACACACAATGCACCACATGTCAGAGTGTCACTCACTTGTCTACCTGTCAAGCTGTCACCTGTCAAGCTGACAGGTTGTCAAGCCTTGTCACGCCTCACTGACTGACTTGAGAGTGACAACAATGCACCACATGTCAGAGTGTCACTCACTTGTCTACCTGTCAAGCTGTCACCTGTCAAGCTGACAGGTTGTCAAGCCTTGTCACGCCTCACCTGACTGACTTAGAGTGACAACAATGCACCACATGTCAGAGTGTCACTCACTTGTCTACCTGTCAAGCTGTCACCTGTCAAGCTGACAGGTTGTCAAGCCTTGTCACGCCTCACTGACTGACTTGAGAGGTGACAACAATGCACCACATGTCAGAGTGTCACTCACTTGTCTACCTGTCAAGCTGTCACCTGTCAAGCTGACAGGTTGTCAAGCCTTGTCACTCCTCACTGACTGACTGACTGACGAGAGGTGACAACAATGCACCACATGTCAGAGTGTCACTCACTTGTCTACCTGTCAAGCTGTCACCTGTCAAGCTGACAGGTTGTCAAGCCTTGTCACGCCTCACTGACTGACTTGACAGTGACAACAATGCACCACATGTCAGAGTGTCACTCACTTGTCTACCTGTCAAGCTGTCACCTGTCAAGCTGACAGGTTGTCAAGCCTTGTCACGCCTCACTGACTGACTTGACAGGTGACAACAAGCACCACATGTCAGAGTGTCACTCACTTGTCTACCTGTCAAGCTGTCACCTGTCAAGCTGACAGGTTGTCAAGCCTTGTCACGCCTCACTGACTGACTTGACAGGTGACAACAAGCACCACATGTCAGAGTGTCACTCACTTGTCTACCTGTCAAGCTGTCACCTGTCAAGCTGACAGGTTGTCAAGCCTTGTCACGCCTCACTGACTGACTTGACAGGTGACAACAATGCACCACATGTCAGAGTGTCACTCACTTGTCTACCTGTCACCTGTCAAGCTGACAGGTTGTCAAGCCTTGTCACGCCTCACTGACTGACTTGACAGGTGACAACAATGCACCACATGTCAGAGTGTCACTCACTTGTCTACCTGTCAAGCTGTCACCTGTCAAGCTGACAGGTTGTCAAGCCTTGTCACGCCTCACTGACTGACTTGAGTGACAACAATGCACCACATGTCAGAGTGTCACTCACTTGTCTACCTGTCAAGCTGTCACCTGTCAAGCTGACAGGTTGTCAAGCCTTGTCACGCCTCACTGACTGACTTGACAGAGTGACAACAATGCACCACATGTCAGAGTGTCACTCACTTGTCTACCTGTCAAGCTGTCACCTGTCAAGCTGACAGGTTGTCAAGCCTTGTCACGCCTCACTGACTGACTTGACAGTGACAACAATGCACCACATGTCAGAGTGTCACTCACGTCTACCTGTCAAGCTGTCACCTGTCAAGCTGACAGGTTGTCAAGCCTTGTCCCTCACGCACTGACTGACTTGAAGGTGACAACAACACCACATGTCAGAGTGTCACTCACTTGTCTACCTGTCAAGCTGTCACCTGTCAAGCTGACAGGTTGTCAAGCCTTGTCACGCCTCACTGACTGACTTGACAGGTGACAACAGCACCACATGTCGAGTGTCACTCACTTGTCTACCTGTCAATGTCACCTGTCAAGCTGACAGGTTGTCAAGCCTTGTCACGCCTCACTGACTGACTTGACAGTGACAACAATGCACCACATGTCAGAGTGTCACTCACTTGTCTACCTGTCAAGCTGTCACCTGTCAAGCTGACAGGTTGTCAAGCCTTGTACACGCTACTGACTGACTTGAGAGGTGACAACAATGCACCACATGTCAGAGTGTCACTCACTTGTCTACCTGTCAAGCTCACCTGTCAAGCTGACAGGTTGTCAAGCCTTGTCACGCCTCACTGACTGACTTGACAGGTGACAACAATGCACCACATGTCAGAGTGTCACTCACTTGTCTACCTGTCAAGCTGTCACCTGTCAAGCTGACAGGTTGTCAAGCCTTGTCACGCCTCACTGACTGACTTGACAGAGTGACAACAACCACATGTCAGAGTGTCACTCACTTGTCTACCTGTCAAGCTGTCACCTGTCAAGCTGACAGGTTGTCAAGCCTTGTCACGCCTCACTGACTGACTTGACAGGTGACAACAATGCACCACATGTCAGAGTGTCACTCACTTGTCTACCTGTCAAGCTGTCACCTGTCAAGCTGACAGGTTGTCAAGCCTTGTCACGCCTCACTGACTGACTTGACAGGTGACAACAATGCACCACATGTCAGAGTGTCACTCACTTGTCTACCTGTCAAGCTGTCACCTGTCAAGCTGACAGGTTGTCAAGCCTTGTCACGCCTCACTGACTGACTTGACAGGTGACAACAATGCACCACATGTCAGAGTGTCACTCACTTGTCTACCTGTCAAGCTGTCACCTGTCAAGCTGACAGGTTGTCAAGCCTTGTCACGCCTCACTGACTGACTTGACAGGTGACAACAATGCACCACATGTCAGAGTGTCACTCACTTGTCTACCTGTCAAGCTGTCACCTGTCAAGCTGACAGGTTGTCAAGCCTTGTCACGCCTCACTGACTGACTTGACAGGTGACAACAATGCACCACATGTCAGAGTGTCACTCACTTGTCTACCTGTCAAGCTGTCACCTGTCAAGCTGACAGGTTGTCAAGCCTTGTCACGCCTCACTGACTGACTTGACAGGTGACAACAATGCACCACATGTCAGAGTGTCACTCACTTGTCTACCTGTCAAGCTGTCACCTGTCAAGCTGACAGGTTGTCAAGCCTTGTCACGCCTCACTGACTGACTTGACAGGTGACAACAATGCACCACATGTCAGAGTGTCACTCACTTGTCTACCTGTCAAGCTGTCACCTGTCAAGCTGACAGGTTGTCAAGCCTTGTCACGCCTCACTGACTGACTTGAGGTGACAACAATGCACCACATGTCAGAGTGTCACTCACTTGTCTACCTGTCAAGCTGTCACCTGTCAAGCTGACAGGTTGTCAAGCCTTGTCACGCCTCACTGACTGACTTGACAGGTGACAACAATGCACCACATGTCAGAGTGTCACTCACTTGTCTACCTGTCAAGCTGTCACCTGTCAAGCTGACAGGTTGTCAAGCCTTGTCACGCCTCACTGACTGACTTGACAGGTGACAACAATGCACCACATGTCAGAGTGTCACTCACTTGTCTACCTGTCAAGCTGTCACCTGTCAAGCTGACAGGTTGTCAAGCCTTGTCACGCCTCACTGACTGACTTGACAGGTGACAACAATGCACCACATGTCAGAGTGTCACTCACTTGTCTACCTGTCAAGCTGTCACCTGTCAAGCTGACAGGTTGTCAAGCCTTGTCACGCCTCACTGACTGACTTGACAGGTGACAACAATGCACCACATGTCAGAGTGTCACTCACTTGTCTACCTGTCAAGCTGTCACCTGTCAAGCTGACAGGTTGTCAAGCCTTGTCACGCCTCACTGACTGACTTGACAGGTGACAACAATGCACCACATGTCAGAGTGTCACTCACTTGTCTACCTGTCAAGCTGTCACCTGTCAAGCTGACAGGTTGTCAAGCCTTGTCACGCCTCACTGACTGACTTGACAGGTGACAACAATGCACCACATGTCAGAGTGTCACTCACTTGTCTACCTGTCAAGCTGTCACCTGTCAAGCTGACAGGTTGTCAAGCCTTGTCACGCCTCACTGACTGACTTGACAGGTGACAACAATGCACCACATGTCAGAGTGTCACTCACTTGTCTACCTGTCAAGCTGTCACCTGTCAAGCTGACAGGTTGTCAAGCCTTGTCACGCCTCACTGACTGACTTGACAGGTGACAACAATGCACCACATGTCAGAGTGTCACTCACTTGTCTACCTGTCAAGCTGTCACCTGTCAAGCTCTCAGGTTGTCAAGCCTTGTCACGCCTCACTGACTGACTTGACAGGTGACAACAATGCACCACATGTCAGAGTGTCACTCACTTGTCTACCTGTCAAGCTGTCAGCTGATAAGCTCTCAGGTTGTCAAGCCTTGTCACGCCTCACTGACTGACTTGACAGGTGACAACAATGCACCACATGTCAGAGTGTCACTCACTTGTCTACCTGTCAAGCTGTCACCTGTCAAGCTGACAGGTTGTCAAGCCTTGTCACGCCTCACTGACTGACTTGACAGGTGACAACAATGCACCACATGTCAGAGTGTCACTCACTTGTCTACCTGTCAAGCTGTCACCTGTCAAGCTGACAGGTTGTCAAGCCTTGTCACGCCTCACTGACTGACTTGACAGGTGACAACAATGCACCACATGTCAGAGTGTCACTCACTTGTCTACCTGTCAAGCTGTCACCTGTCAAGCTGACAGGTTGTCAAGCCTTGTCACGCCTCACTGACTGACTTGACAGGTGACAACAATGCACCACATGTCAGAGTGTCACTCACTTGTCTACCTGTCAAGCTGTCACCTGTCAAGCTGACAGGTTGTCAAGCCTTGTCACGCCTCACTGACTGACTTGACAGGTGACAACAATGCACCACATGTCAGAGTGTCACTCACTTGTCTACCTGTCAAGCTGTCACCTGTCAAGCTGACAGGTTGTCAAGCCTTGTCACGCCTCACTGACTGACTTGACAGGTGACAACAATGCACCACATGTCAGAGTGTCACTCACTTGTCTACCTGTCAAGCTGTCACCTGTCAAGCTGACAGGTTGTCAAGCCTTGTCACGCCTCACTGACTGACTTGACAGGTGACAACAATGCACCACATGTCAGAGTGTCACTCACTTGTCTACCTGTCAAGCTGTCACCTGTCAAGCTGACAGGTTGTCAAGCCTTGTCACGCCTCACTGACTGACTTGACAGGTGACAACAATGCACCACATGTCAGAGTGTCACTCACTTGTCTACCTGTCAAGCTGTCACCTGTCAAGCTGGTTGTCAAGCCTTGTCACGCCTCACTGACTGACTTGACAGTTGACAACAATGCACCACGTGCCAGAGGGTCCCTCACATGTCACCTGTCATGCTGACAGGATGTCAAGCCTTGTCACGCCTCACTGACTGACTTGACAGGTGACAACAATGCACCACATGTCGGAGTGTCACTCACTTGTCTACCTGTCAAGCTGTCACCTGTCAAGCTGACAGGTTGTCAAGCCTTGTCACGCCTCACTGACTGACTTGAGAGTTGACAACATTGCACCACATGTCAGAGTGTCACTCACTTGTCTACCTGTCAAGCTGTCACCTGTCAAGCTGACAGGTTGTCAAGCCTTGTCACGCCTCACTGACTGACTTGACAGGTGACAACAATGCACCACATGTCAGAGTGTCACTCACTTGTCTACCTGTCAAGCTGTCACCTGTCAAGCTGACAGGTTGTCAAGCCTTGTCACGCCTCACTGACTGACTTGACAGGTGACAACAATGCACCACATGTCAGAGTGTCACTCACTTGTCTACCTGTCAAGCTGTCACCTGTCAAGCTGACAGGTTGTCAAGCCTTGTCACGCCTCACTGACTGACTTGACAGGTGACAACAATGCACCACATGTCAGAGTGTCACTCACTTGTCTACCTGTCAAGCTGTCACCTGTCAAGCTGACAGGTTGTCAAGCCTTGTCACGCCTCACTGACTGACTTGACAGGTGACAACAATGCACCACATGTCAGAGTGTCACTCACTTGTCTACCTGTCAAGCTGTCACCTGTCAAGCTGACAGGTTGTCAAGCCTTGTCACGCCTCACTGACTGACTTGACAGGTGACAACAATGCACCACATGTCAGAGTGTCACTCACTTGTCTACCTGTCAAGCTGTCACCTGTCAAGCTGACAGGTTGTCAAGCCTTGTCTGTCCTCACAGACTGACTGACTGACTTGACAGGTGACAACAATGCACCACATGTCAGAGTGTCACTCACTTGTCTACCTGTCAAGCTGTCACCTGTCAAGCTGACAGGTTGTCAAGCCTTGTCACGCCTCACTGACTGACTTGACAGGTGACAACAATGCACCACATGTCAGAGTGTCACTCACTTGTCTACCTGTCAAGCTGTCACCTGTCAAGCTGACAGGTTGTCAAGCCTTGTCACGCCTCACTGACTGACTTGACAGGTGACAACAATGCACCACATGTCAGAGTGTCACTCACTTGTCTACCTGTCAAGCTGTCACCTGTCAAGCTGACAGGTTGTCAAGCCTTGTCACGCCTCACTGACTGACTTGACAGGTGACAACAATGCACCACATGTCAGAGTGTCACTCACTTGTCTACCTGTCAAGCTGTCACCTGTCAAGCTGACAGGTTGTCAAGCCTTGTCACGCCTCACTGACTGACTTGACAGGTGACAACAATGCACCACATGTCAGAGTGTCACTCACTTGTCTACCTGTCAAGCTGTCACCTGTCAAGCTGACAGGTTGTCAAGCCTTGTCACGCCTCACTGACTGACTTGACAGGTGACAACAATGCACCACATGTCAGAGTGTCACTCACTTGTCTACCTGTCAAGCTGTCACCTGTCAAGCTGACAGGTTGTCAAGCCTTGTCACGCCTCACTGACTGACTTGACAGGTGACAACAATGCACCACATGTCAGAGTGTCACTCACTTGTCTACCTGTCAAGCTGTCACCTGTCAAGCTGACAGGTTGTCAAGCCTTGTCACGCCTCACTGACTGACTTGACAGGTGACAACAATGCACCACATGTCAGAGTGTCACTCACTTGTCTACCTGTCAAGCTGTCACCTGTCAAGCTGACAGGTTGTCAAGCCTTGTCACGCCTCACTGACTGACTTGACAGGTGACAACAATGCACCACATGTCAGAGTGTCACTCACTTGTCTACCTGTCAAGCTGTCACCTGTCAAGCTGACAGGTTGTCAAGCCTTGTCACGCCTCACTGACTGACTTGACAGGTGACAACAATGCACCACATGTCAGAGTGTCACTCACTTGTCTACCTGTCAAGCTGACAGGTTGTCAAGCCTTGTCACGCCTCACTGACTGACTTGACAGGTGACAACAATGCACCACATGTCAGAGTGTCACTCACTTGTCTACCTGTCAAGCTGTCACCTGTCAAGCTGACAGGTTGTCAAGCCTTGTCACGCCTCACTGACTGACTTGACAGGTGACAACAATGCACCACATGTCAGAGTGTCACTCACTTGTCTACCTGTCAAGCTGTCACCTGTCAAGCTGACAGGTTGTCAAGCCTTGTCACGCCTCACTGACTGACTTGAGGTGACAACAATGCACCACATGTCAGAGTGTCACTCACTTGTCTACCTGTCAAGCTGTCACCTGTCAAGCTGACAGGTTGTCAAGCCTTGTCACGCCTCACTGACTGACTTGAGGTGACAACAATGCACCACATGTCAGAGTGTCACTCACTTGTCTACCTGTCAAGCTGTCACCTGTCAAGCTGACAGGTTGTCAAGCCTTGTCACGCCTCACTGACTGACTTGACAGGTGACAACAATGCACCACATGTCAGAGTGTCACTCACTTGTCTACCTGTCAAGCTGTCACCTGTCAAGCTGACAGGTTGTCAAGCCTTGTCACGCCTCACTGACTGACTTGACAGGTGACAACAATGCACCACATGTCAGAGTGTCACTCACTTGTCTACCTGTCAAGCTGTCACCTGTCAAGCTGACAGGTTGTCAAGCCTTGTCACGCCTCACTGACTGACTTGACAGGTGACAACAATGCACCACATGTCAGAGTGTCACTCACTTGTCTACCTGTCAAGCTGTCACCTGTCAAGCTGACAGGTTGTCAAGCCTTGTCACGCCTCACTGACTGACTTGACAGGTGACAACAATGCACCACATGTCAGAGTGTCACTCACTTGTCTACCTCTCAAGCTGTCACCTGTCAAGCTGACAGGTTGTCAAGCCTTGTCACGCCTCACTGACTGACTTGACAGGTGACAACAATGCACCACATGTCAGAGTGTCACTCACTTGTCTACCTCTCAAGCTGTCACCTGTCAAGCTGACAGGTTGTCAAGCCTTGTCACGCCTCACTGACTGACTTGACAGGTGACAACAATGCACCACATGTCAGAGTGTCACTCACTTGTCTACCTCTCAAGCTGTCAACTGTCAAGCTGACAGGTTGTCAAGCCTTGTCACGCCTCACTGACTGACTTGACAGGTGACAACTATGCACCACATGTCAGAGTGTCACTCACTTGTCTACCTCTCAAGCTGTCACCTGTCAAGCTGACAGGTTGTCAAGCCTTGTCACGCCTCACTGACTGACTTGACAGGTGACAACTATGCACCACATGTCAGAGTGTCACTCACTTGTCTACCTCTCAAGCTGTCACCTGTCAAGCTGACAGGTTGTCAAGCCTTGTCACGCCTCACTGACTGACTTGACAGGTGACAACAATGCACCACATGTCAGAGTGTCACTCACTTGTCTACCTCTCAAGCTGTCACCTGTCAAGCTGACAGGTTGTCAAGCCTTGTCACGCCTCACTGACTGACTTGACAGGTGACAACTATGCACCACATGTCAGAGTGTCACTCACTTGTCTACCTCTCAAGCTGTCACCTGTCAAGCTGACAGGTTGTCAAGCCTTGTCACGCCTCACTGACTGACTTGACAGGTGACAACTATGCACCACATGTCAGAGTGTCACTCACTTGTCTACCTCTCAAGCTGTCACCTGTCAAGCTGACAGGTTGTCAAGCCTTGTCACGCCTCACTGACTGACTTGACAGGTGACAACTATGCACCACATGTCAGAGTGTCACTCACTTGTCTACCTCTCAAGCTGTCACCTGTCAAGCTGACAGGTTGTCAAGCCTTGTCACGCCTCACTGACTGACTTGACAGGTGACACTATGCACCACATGTCAGAGTGTCACTCACTTGTCTACCTCTCAAGCTGTCACCTGTCAAGCTGACAGGTTGTCAAGCCTTGTCACGCCTCACTGACTGACTTGACAGGTGACAACTATGCACCACATGTCAGAGTGTCACTCACTTGTCTACCTCTCAAGCTGTCACCTGTCAAGCTGACAGGTTGTCAAGCCTTGTCACGCCTCACTGACTGACTTGACAGGTGACAACTATGCACCACATGTCAGAGTGTCACTCACTTGTCTACCTCTCAAGCTGTCACCTGTCAAGCTGACAGGTTGTCAAGCCTTGTCACGCCTCACTGACTGACTTGACAGGTGACAACAATGCACCACATGTCAGAGTGTCACTCACTTGTCTACCTCTCAAGCTGTCACCTGTCAAGCTGACAGGTTGTCAAGCCTTGTCACGCCTCACTGACTGACTTGACAGGTGACAACTATGCACCACATGTCAGAGTGTCACTCACTTGTCTACCTCTCAAGCTGTCACCTGTCAAGCTGACAGGTTGTCAAGCCTTGTCACGCCTCACTGACTGACTTGACAGGTGACAACTATGCACCACATGTCAGAGTGTCACTCACTTGTCTACCTCTCAAGCTGTCACCTGTCAAGCTGACAGGTTGTCAAGCCTTGTCACGCCTCACTGACTGACTTGACAGGTGACAACTATGCACCACATGTCAGAGTGTCACTCACTTGTCTACCTCTCAAGCTGTCACCTGTCAAGCTGACAGGTTGTCAAGCCTTGTCACGCCTCACTGACTGACTTGACAGGTGACAACAATGCACCACATGTCAGAGTGTCACTCACTTGTCTACCTCTCAAGCTGTCACCTGTCAAGCTGACAGGTTGTCAAGCCTTGTCACGCCTCACTGACTGACTTGACAGGTGACAACAATGCACCACATGTCAGAGTGTCACTCACTTGTCTACCTCTCAAGCTGTCACCTGTCAAGCTGACAGGTTGTCAAGCCTTGTCACGCCTCACTGACTGACTTGACAGGTGACAACTATGCACCACATGTCAGAGTGTCACTCACTTGTCTACCTCTCAAGCTGTCACCTGTCAAGCTGACAGGTTGTCAAGCCTTGTCACGCCTCACTGACTGACTTGACAGGTGACAACAATGCACCACATGTCAGAGTGTCACTCACTTGTCTACCTCTCAAGCTGTCACCTGTCAAGCTGACAGGTTGTCAAGCCTTGTCACGCCTCACTGACTGACTTGACAGGTGACAACTATGCACCACATGTCAGAGTGTCACTCACTTGTCTACCTCTCAAGCTGTCACCTGTCAAGCTGACAGGTTGTCAAGCCTTGTCACGCCTCACTGACTGACTTGACAGGTGACAACTATGCACCACATGTCAGAGTGTCACTCACTTGTCTACCTCTCAAGCTGTCACCTGTCAAGCTGACAGGTTGTCAAGCCTTGTCACGCCTCACTGACTGACTTGACAGGTGACAACTATGCACCACATGTCAGAGTGTCACTCACTTGTCTACCTCTCAAGCTGTCACCTGTCAAGCTGACAGGTTGTCAAGCCTTGTCACGCCTCACTGACTGACTTGACAGGTGACAACTATGCACCACATGTCAGAGTGTCACTCACTTGTCTACCTCTCAAGCTGTCACCTGTCAAGCTGACAGGTTGTCAAGCCTTGTCACGCCTCACTGACTGACTTGACAGGTGACAACTATGCACCACATGTCAGAGTGTCACTCACTTGTCTACCTCTCAAGCTGTCACCTGTCAAGCTGACAGGTTGTCAAGCCTTGTCACGCCTCACTGACTGACTTGACAGTTGACAACTATGCACCACATGTCAGAGTGTCACTCACTTGTCTACCTCTCAAGCTGTCACCTGTCAAGCTGACAGGTTGTCAAGCCTTGTCACGCCTCACTGACTGACTTGACAGGTGACAACAATGCACCACATGTCAGAGTGTCACTCACTTGTCTACCTCTCAAGCTGTCACCTGTCAAGCTGACAGGTTGTCAAGCCTTGTCACGCCTCACTGACTGACTTGACAGGTGACAACTATGCACCACATGTCAGAGTGTCACTCACTTGTCTACCTCTCAAGCTGTCACCTGTCAAGCTGACAGGTTGTCAAGCCTTGTCACGCCTCACTGACTGACTTGACAGGTGACAACTATGCACCACATGTCAGAGTGTCACTCACTTGTCTACCTCTCAAGCTGTCACCTGTCAAGCTGACAGGTTGTCAAGCCTTGTCACGCCTCACTGACTGACTTGACAGGTGACAACTATGCACCACATGTCAGAGTGTCACTCACTTGTCTACCTCTCAAGCTGTCACCTGTCAAGCTGACAGGTTGTCAAGCCTTGTCACGCCTCACTGACTGACTTGACAGGTGACAACTATGCACCACATGTCAGAGTGTCACTCACTTGTCTACCTCTCAAGCTGTCACCTGTCAAGCTGACAGGTTGTCAAGCCTTGTCACGCCTCACTGACTGACTTGACAGGTGACAACTATGCACCACATGTCAGAGTGTCACTCACTTGTCTACCTCAAGCTGTCACCTGTCAAGCTGACAGGTTGTCAAGCCTTGTCACGCCTCACTGACTGACTTGACAGGTGACAACTATGCACCACATGTCAGAGTGTCACTCACTTGTCTACCTCTCAAGCTGTCACCTGTCAAGCTGACAGGTTGTCAAGCCTTGTCACGCCTCACTGACTGACTTGACAGGTGACAACTATGCACCACATGTCAGAGTGTCACTCACTTGTCTACCTCTCAAGCTGTCACCTGTCAAGCTGACAGGTTGTCAAGCCTTGTCACGCCTCACTGACTGACTTGACAGGTGACAACTATGCACCACATGTCAGAGTGTCACTCACTTGTCTACCTCTCAAGCTGTCACCTGTCAAGCTGACAGGTTGTCAAGCCTTGTCACGCCTCACTGACTGACTTGACAGGTGACAACAATGCACCACATGTCAGAGTGTCACTCACTTGTCTACCTCTCAAGCTGTCACCTGTCAAGCTGACAGGTTGTCAAGCCTTGTCACGCCTCACTGACTGACTTGACAGGTGACAACAATGCACCACATGTCAGAGTGTCACTCACTTGTCTACCTCTCAAGCTGTCACCTGTCAAGCTGACAGGTTG
This sequence comes from Taenia multiceps, assembly GCA_001923025.3. Taxonomy (NCBI): domain Eukaryota; kingdom Metazoa; phylum Platyhelminthes; class Cestoda; order Cyclophyllidea; family Taeniidae; genus Taenia; species Taenia multiceps. The sequence continues at coordinate 15,424 of MRSW03000192.1, read as the reverse complement.
TCAAGCCTTGTCACGCCTCACTGACTGACTTGACAGGTGACAACTATGCACCACATGTCAGAGTGTCACTCACTTGTCTACCTCTCAAGCTGTCACCTGTCAAGCTGACAGGTTGTCAAGCCTTGTCACGCCTCACTGACTGACTTGACAGGTGACAACTATGCACCACATGTCAGAGTGTCACTCACTTGTCTACCTCTCAAGCTGTCACCTGTCAAGCTGACAGGTTGTCAAGCCTTGTCACGCCTCACTGACTGACTTGACAGGTGACAACTATGCACCACATGTCAGAGTGTCACTCACTTGTCTACCTCTCAAGCTGTCACCTGTCAAGCTGACAGGTTGTCAAGCCTTGTCACGCCTCACTGACTGACTTGACAGGTGACAACTATGCACCACATGTCAGAGTGTCACTCACTTGTCTACCTCTCAAGCTGTCACCTGTCAAGCTGACAGGTTGTCAAGCCTTGTCACGCCTCACTGACTGACTTGACAGGTGACAACAATGCACCACATGTCAGAGTGTCACTCACTTGTCTACCTCTCAAGCTGTCACCTGTCAAGCTGACAGGTTGTCAAGCCTTGTCACGCCTCACTGACTGACTTGACAGGTGACAACTATGCACCACATGTCAGAGTGTCACTCACTTGTCTACCTCTCAAGCTGTCACCTGTCAAGCTGACAGGTTGTCAAGCCTTGTCACGCCTCACTGACTGACTTGACAGGTGACAACTATGCACCACATGTCAGAGTGTCACTCACTTGTCTACCTCTCAAGCTGTCACCTGTCAAGCTGACAGGTTGTCAAGCCTTGTCACGCCTCACTGACTGACTTGACAGGTGACAACTATGCACCACATGTCAGAGTGTCACTCACTTGTCTACCTCTCAAGCTGTCACCTGTCAAGCTGACAGGTTGTCAAGCCTTGTCACGCCTCACTGACTGACTTGACAGGTGACAACTATGCACCACATGTCAGAGTGTCACTCACTTGTCTACCTCTCAAGCTGTCACCTGTCAAGCTGACAGGTTGTCAAGCCTTGTCACGCCTCACTGACTGACTTGACAGGTGACAACTATGCACCACATGTCAGAGTGTCACTCACTTGTCTACCTCTCAAGCTGTCACCTGTCAAGCTGACAGGTTGTCAAGCCTTGTCACGCCTCACTGACTGACTTGACAGGTGACAACTATGCACCACATGTCAGAGTGTCACTCACTTGTCTACCTCTCAAGCTGTCACCTGTCAAGCTGACAGGTTGTCAAGCCTTGTCACGCCTCACTGACTGACTTGACAGGTGACAACAATGCACCACATGTCAGAGTGTCACTCACTTGTCTACCTCTCAAGCTGTCACCTGTCAAGCTGACAGGTTGTCAAGCCTTGTCACGCCTCACTGACTGACTTGACAGGTGACAACTATGCACCACATGTCAGAGTGTCACTCACTTGTCTACCTCTCAAGCTGTCACCTGTCAAGCTGACAGGTTGTCAAGCCTTGTCACGCCTCACTGACTGACTTGACAGGTGACAACTATGCACCACATGTCAGAGTGTCACTCACTTGTCTACCTCTCAAGCTGTCACCTGTCAAGCTGACAGGTTGTCAAGCCTTGTCACGCCTCACTGACTGACTTGACAGGTGACAACTATGCACCACATGTCAGAGTGTCACTCACTTGTCTACCTCTCAAGCTGTCACCTGTCAAGCTGACAGGTTGTCAAGCCTTGTCACGCCTCACTGACTGACTTGACAGGTGACAACTATGCACCACATGTCAGAGTGTCACTCACTTGTCTACCTCTCAAGCTGTCACCTGTCAAGCTGACAGGTTGTCAAGCCTTGTCACGCCTCACTGACTGACTTGACAGGTGACAACTATGCACCACATGTCAGAGTGTCACTCACTTGTCTACCTCTCAAGCTGTCACCTGTCAAGCTGACAGGTTGTCAAGCCTTGTCACGCCTCACTGACTGACTTGACAGGTGACAACTATGCACCACATGTCAGAGTGTCACTCACTTGTCTACCTCTCAAGCTGTCACCTGTCAAGCTGACAGGTTGTCAAGCCTTGTCACGCCTCACTGACTGACTTGACAGGTGACAACTATGCACCACATGTCAGAGTGTCACTCACTTGTCTACCTCTCAAGCTGTCACCTGTCAAGCTGACAGGTTGTCAAGCCTTGTCACGCCTCACTGACTGACTTGACAGGTGACAACTATGCACCACATGTCAGAGTGTCACTCACTTGTCTACCTCTCAAGCTGTCACCTGTCAAGCTGACAGGTTGTCAAGCCTTGTCACGCCTCACTGACTGACTTGACAGGTGACAACTATGCACCACATGTCAGAGTGTCACTCACTTGTCTACCTCTCAAGCTGTCACCTGTCAAGCTGACAGGTTGTCAAGCCTTGTCACGCCTCACTGACTGACTTGACAGGTGACAACAATGCACCACATGTCAGAGTGTCACTCACTTGTCTACCTCTCAAGCTGTCACCTGTCAAGCTGACAGGTTGTCAAGCCTTGTCACGCCTCACTGACTGACTTGACAGGTGACAACTATGCACCACATGTCAGAGTGTCACTCACTTGTCTACCTCTCAAGCTGTCACCTGTCAAGCTGACAGGTTGTCAAGCCTTGTCACGCCTCACTGACTGACTTGACAGGTGACAACTATGCACCACATGTCAGAGTGTCACTCACTTGTCTACCTCTCAAGCTGTCACCTGTCAAGCTGACAGGTTGTCAAGCCTTGTCACGCCTCACTGACTGACTTGACAGGTGACAACTATGCACCACATGTCAGAGTGTCACTCACTTGTCTACCTCTCAAGCTGTCACCTGTCAAGCTGACAGGTTGTCAAGCCTTGTCACGCCTCACTGACTGACTTGACAGGTGACAACTATGCACCACATGTCAGAGTGTCACTCACTTGTCTACCTCTCAAGCTGTCACCTGTCAAGCTGACAGGTTGTCAAGCCTTGTCACGCCTCACTGACTGACTTGACAGGTGACAACTATGCACCACATGTCAGAGTGTCACTCACTTGTCTACCTCTCAAGCTGTCACCTGTCAAGCTGACAGGTTGTCAAGCCTTGTCACGCCTCACTGACTGACTTGACAGGTGACAACTATGCACCACATGTCAGAGTGTCACTCACTTGTCTACCTCTCAAGCTGTCACCTGTCAAGCTGACAGGTTGTCAAGCCTTGTCACGCCTCACTGACTGACTTGACAGGTGACAACTATGCACCACATGTCAGAGTGTCACTCACTTGTCTACCTCTCAAGCTGTCACCTGTCAAGCTGACAGGTTGTCAAGCCTTGTCACGCCTCACTGACTGACTTGACAGGTGACAACTATGCACCACATGTCAGAGTGTCACTCACTTGTCTACCTCTCAAGCTGTCACCTGTCAAGCTGACAGGTTGTCAAGCCTTGTCACGCCTCACTGACTGACTTGACAGGTGACAACTATGCACCACATGTCAGAGTGTCACTCACTTGTCTACCTCTCAAGCTGTCACCTGTCAAGCTGACAGGTTGTCAAGCCTTGTCACGCCTCACTGACTGACTTGACAGGTGACAACAATGCACCACATGTCAGAGTGTCACTCACTTGTCTACCTCTCAAGCTGTCACCTGTCAAGCTGACAGGTTGTCAAGCCTTGTCACGCCTCACTGACTGACTTGACAGGTGACAACTATGCACCACATGTCAGAGTGTCACTCACTTGTCTACCTCTCAAGCTGTCACCTGTCAAGCTGACAGGTTGTCAAGCCTTGTCACGCCTCACTGACTGACTTGACAGGTGACAACTATGCACCACATGTCAGAGTGTCACTCACTTGTCTACCTCTCAAGCTGTCACCTGTCAAGCTGACAGGTTGTCAAGCCTTGTCACGCCTCACTGACTGACTTGACAGGTGACAACTATGCACCACATGTCAGAGTGTCACTCACTTGTCTACCTCTCAAGCTGTCACCTGTCAAGCTGACAGGTTGTCAAGCCTTGTCACGCCTCACTGACTGACTTGACAGGTGACAACTATGCACCACATGTCAGAGTGTCACTCACTTGTCTACCTCTCAAGCTGTCACCTGTCAAGCTGACAGGTTGTCAAGCCTTGTCACGCCTCACTGACTGACTTGACAGGTGACAACATGCACCACATGTCAGAGTGTCACTCACTTGTCTACCTCTCAAGCTGTCACCTGTCAAGCTGACAGGTTGTCAAGCCTTGTCACGCCTCACTGACTGACTTGACAGGTGACAATGCACCACATGTCAGAGTGTCACTCACTTGTCTACCTCTCAAGCTGTCACCTGTCAAGCTGACAGGTTGTCAAGCCTTGTCACGCCTCACTGACTGACTTGACAGGTGACAACAATGCACCACATGTCAGAGTGTCACTCACTTGTCTACCTCTCAAGCTGTCACCTGTCAAGCTGACAGGTTGTCAAGCCTTGTCACGCCTCACTGACTGACTTGACAGGTGACAACTATGCACCACATGTCAGAGTGTCACTCACTTGTCTACCTCTCAAGCTGTCACCTGTCAAGCTGACAGGTTGTCAAGCCTTGTCACGCCTCACTGACTGACTTGACAGGTGACAACTATGCACCACATGTCAGAGTGTCACTCACTTGTCTACCTCTCAAGCTGTCACCTGTCAAGCTGACAGGTTGTCAAGCCTTGTCACGCCTCACTGACTGACTTGACAGGTGACAACTATGCACCACATGTCAGAGTGTCACTCACTTGTCTACCTCTCAAGCTGTCACCTGTCAAGCTGACAGGTTGTCAAGCCTTGTCACGCCTCACTGACTGACTTGACAGGTGACAACTATGCACCACATGTCAGAGTGTCACTCACTTGTCTACCTCTCAAGCTGTCACCTGTCAAGCTGACAGGTTGTCAAGCCTTGTCACGCCTCACTGACTGACTTGACAGGTGACAACAATGCACCACATGTCAGAGTGTCACTCACTTGTCTACCTCTCAAGCTGTCACCTGTCAAGCTGACAGGTTGTCAAGCCTTGTCACGCCTCACTGACTGACTTGACAGGTGACAACTATGCACCACATGTCAGAGTGTCACTCACTTGTCTACCTCTCAAGCTGTCACCTGTCAAGCTGACAGGTTGTCAAGCCTTGTCACGCCTCACTGACTGACTTGACAGGTGACAACATGCACCACATGTCAGAGTGTCACTCACTTGTCTACCTCTCAAGCTGTCACCTGTCAAGCTGACAGGTTGTCAAGCCTTGTCACGCCTCACTGACTGACTTGACAGGTGACAACTATGCACCACATGTCAGAGTGTCACTCACTTGTCTACCTCTCAAGCTGTCACCTGTCAAGCTGACAGGTTGTCAAGCCTTGTCACGCCTCACTGACTGACTTGACAGGTGACAACTATGCACCACATGTCAGAGTGTCACTCACTTGTCTACCTCTCAAGCTGTCACCTGTCAAGCTGACAGGTTGTCAAGCCTTGTCACGCCTCACTGACTGACTTGACAGGTGACAACTATGCACCACATGTCAGAGTGTCACTCACTTGTCTACCTCTCAAGCTGTCACCTGTCAAGCTGACAGGTTGTCAAGCCTTGTCACGCCTCACTGACTGACTTGACAGGTGACAACTATGCACCACATGTCAGAGTGTCACTCACTTGTCTACCTCTCAAGCTGTCACCTGTCAAGCTGACAGGTTGTCAAGCCTTGTCACGCCTCACTGACTGACTTGACAGGTGACAACAATGCACCACATGTCAGAGTGTCACTCACTTGTCTACCTCTCAAGCTGTCACCTGTCAAGCTGACAGGTTGTCAAGCCTTGTCACGCCTCACTGACTGACTTGACAGGTGACAACTATGCACCACATGTCAGAGTGTCACTCACTTGTCTACCTCTCAAGCTGTCACCTGTCAAGCTGACAGGTTGTCAAGCCTTGTCACGCCTCACTGACTGACTTGACAGGTGACAACTATGCACCACATGTCAGAGTGTCACTCACTTGTCTACCTCTCAAGCTGTCACCTGTCAAGCTGACAGGTTGTCAAGCCTTGTCACGCCTCACTGACTGACTTGACAGGTGACAACTATGCACCACATGTCAGAGTGTCACTCACTTGTCTACCTCTCAAGCTGTCACCTGTCAAGCTGACAGGTTGTCAAGCCTTGTCACGCCTCACTGACTGACTTGACAGGTGACAACTATGCACCACATGTCAGAGTGTCACTCACTTGTCTACCTCTCAAGCTGTCACCTGTCAAGCTGACAGGTTGTCAAGCCTTGTCACGCCTCACTGACTGACTTGACAGGTGACAACTATGCACCACATGTCAGAGTGTCACTCACTTGTCTACCTCTCAAGCTGTCACCTGTCAAGCTGACAGGTTGTCAAGCCTTGTCACGCCTCACTGACTGACTTGACAGGTGACAACTATGCACCACATGTCAGAGTGTCACTCACTTGTCTACCTCTCAAGCTGTCACCTGTCAAGCTGACAGGTTGTCAAGCCTTGTCACGCCTCACTGACTGACTTGACAGGTGACAACTATGCACCACATGTCAGAGTGTCACTCACTTGTCTACCTCTCAAGCTGTCACCTGTCAAGCTGACAGGTTGTCAAGCCTTGTCACGCCTCACTGACTGACTTGACAGGTGACAACTATGCACCACATGTCAGAGTGTCACTCACTTGTCTACCTCTCAAGCTGTCACCTGTCAAGCTGACAGGTTGTCAAGCCTTGTCACGCCTCACTGACTGACTTGACAGGTGACAACTATGCACCACATGTCAGAGTGTCACTCACTTGTCTACCTCTCAAGCTGTCACCTGTCAAGCTGACAGGTTGTCAAGCCTTGTCACGCCTCACTGACTGACTTGACAGGTGACAACTATGCACCACATGTCAGAGTGTCACTCACTTGTCTACCTCTCAAGCTGTCACCTGTCAAGCTGACAGGTTGTCAAGCCTTGTCACGCCTCACTGACTGACTTGACAGGTGACAACTATGCACCACATGTCAGAGTGTCACTCACTTGTCTACCTCTCAAGCTGTCACCTGTCAAGCTGACAGGTTGTCAAGCCTTGTCACGCCTCACTGACTGACTTGACAGGTGACAACTATGCACCACATGTCAGAGTGTCACTCACTTGTCTACCTCTCAAGCTGTCACCTGTCAAGCTGACAGGTTGTCAAGCCTTGTCACGCCTCACTGACTGACTTGACAGGTGACAACTATGCACCACATGTCAGAGTGTCACTCACTTGTCTACCTCTCAAGCTGTCACCTGTCAAGCTGACAGGTTGTCAAGCCTTGTCACGCCTCACTGACTGACTTGACAGGTGACAACTATGCACCACATGTCAGAGTGTCACTCACTTGTCTACCTCTCAAGCTGTCACCTGTCAAGCTGACAGGTTGTCAAGCCTTGTCACGCCTCACTGACTGACTTGACAGGTGACAACTATGCACCACATGTCAGAGTGTCACTCACTTGTCTACCTCTCAAGCTGTCACCTGTCAAGCTGACAGGTTGTCAAGCCTTGTCACGCCTCACTGACTGACTTGACAGGTGACAACTATGCACCACATGTCAGAGTGTCACTCACTTGTCTACCTCTCAAGCTGTCACCTGTCAAGCTGACAGGTTGTCAAGCCTTGTCACGCCTCACTGACTGACTTGACAGGTGACAACTATGCACCACATGTCAGAGTGTCACTCACTTGTCTACCTCTCAAGCTGTCACCTGTCAAGCTGACAGGTTGTCAAGCCTTGTCACGCCTCACTGACTGACTTGACAGGTGACAACTATGCACCACATGTCAGAGTGTCACTCACTTGTCTACCTCTCAAGCTGTCACCTGTCAAGCTGACAGGTTGTCAAGCCTTGTCACGCCTCACTGACTGACTTGACAGGTGACAACTATGCACCACATGTCAGAGTGTCACTCACTTGTCTACCTCTCAAGCTGTCACCTGTCAAGCTGACAGGTTGTCAAGCCTTGTCACGCCTCACTGACTGACTTGACAGGTGACAACTATGCACCACATGTCAGAGTGTCACTCACTTGTCTACCTCTCAAGCTGTCACCTGTCAAGCTGACAGGTTGTCAAGCCTTGTCACGCCTCACTGACTGACTTGACAGGTGACAACTATGCACCACATGTCAGAGTGTCACTCACTTGTCTACCTCTCAAGCTGTCACCTGTCAAGCTGACAGGTTGTCAAGCCTTGTCACGCCTCACTGACTGACTTGACAGGTGACAACTATGCACCACATGTCAGAGTGTCACTCACTTGTCTACCTCTCAAGCTGTCACCTGTCAAGCTGACAGGTTGTCAAGCCTTGTCACGCCTCACTGACTGACTTGACAGGTGACAACTATGCACCACATGTCAGAGTGTCACTCACTTGTCTACCTCTCAAGCTGTCACCTGTCAAGCTGACAGGTTGTCAAGCCTTGTCACGCCTCACTGACTGACTTGACAGGTGACAACTATGCACCACATGTCAGAGTGTCACTCACTTGTCTACCTCTCAAGCTGTCACCTGTCAAGCTGACAGGTTGTCAAGCCTTGTCACGCCTCACTGACTGACTTGACAGGTGACAACTATGCACCACATGTCAGAGTGTCACTCACTTGTCTACCTCTCAAGCTGTCACCTGTCAAGCTGACAGGTTGTCAAGCCTTGTCACGCCTCACTGACTGACTTGACAGGTGACAACTATGCACCACATGTCAGAGTGTCACTCACTTGTCTACCTCTCAAGCTGTCACCTGTCAAGCTGACAGGTTGTCAAGCCTTGTCACGCCTCACTGACTGACTTGACAGGTGACAACTATGCACCACATGTCAGAGTGTCACTCACTTGTCTACCTCTCAAGCTGTCACCTGTCAAGCTGACAGGTTGTCAAGCCTTGTCACGCCTCACTGACTGACTTGACAGGTGACAACTATGCACCACATGTCAGAGTGTCACTCACTTGTCTACCTCTCAAGCTGTCACCTGTCAAGCTGACAGGTTGTCAAGCCTTGTCACGCCTCACTGACTGACTTGACAGGTGACAACTATGCACCACATGTCAGAGTGTCACTCACTTGTCTACCTCTCAAGCTGTCACCTGTCAAGCTGACAGGTTGTCAAGCCTTGTCACGCCTCACTGACTGACTTGACAGGTGACAACTATGCACCACATGTCAGAGTGTCACTCACTTGTCTACCTCTCAAGCTGTCACCTGTCAAGCTGACAGGTTGTCAAGCCTTGTCACGCCTCACTGACTGACTTGACAGGTGACAACTATGCACCACATGTCAGAGTGTCACTCACTTGTCTACCTCTCAAGCTGTCACCTGTCAAGCTGACAGGTTGTCAAGCCTTGTCACGCCTCACTGACTGACTTGACAGGTGACAACTATGCACCACATGTCAGAGTGTCACTCACTTGTCTACCTCTCAAGCTGTCACCTGTCAAGCTGACAGGTTGTCAAGCCTTGTCACGCCTCACTGACTGACTTGACAGGTGACAACTATGCACCACATGTCAGAGTGTCACTCACTTGTCTACCTCTCAAGCTGTCACCTGTCAAGCTGACAGGTTGTCAAGCCTTGTCACGCCTCACTGACTGACTTGACAGGTGACAACTATGCACCACATGTCAGAGTGTCACTCACTTGTCTACCTCTCAAGCTGTCACCTGTCAAGCTGACAGGTTGTCAAGCCTTGTCACGCCTCACTGACTGACTTGACAGGTGACAACTATGCACCACATGTCAGAGTGTCACTCACTTGTCTACCTCTCAAGCTGTCACCTGTCAAGCTGACAGGTTGTCAAGCCTTGTCACGCCTCACTGACTGACTTGACAGGTGACAACTATGCACCACATGTCAGAGTGTCACTCACTTGTCTACCTCTCAAGCTGTCACCTGTCAAGCTGACAGGTTGTCAAGCCTTGTCACGCCTCACTGACTGACTTGACAGGTGACAACTATGCACCACATGTCAGAGTGTCACTCACTTGTCTACCTCTCAAGCTGTCACCTGTCAAGCTGACAGGTTGTCAAGCCTTGTCACGCCTCACTGACTGACTTGACAGGTGACAACTATGCACCACATGTCAGAGTGTCACTCACTTGTCTACCTCTCAAGCTGTCACCTGTCAAGCTGACAGGTTGTCAAGCCTTGTCACGCCTCACTGACTGACTTGACAGGTGACAACTATGCACCACATGTCAGAGTGTCACTCACTTGTCTACCTCTCAAGCTGTCACCTGTCAAGCTGACAGGTTGTCAAGCCTTGTCACGCCTCACTGACTGACTTGACAGGTGACAACTATGCACCACATGTCAGAGTGTCACTCACTTGTCTACCTCTCAAGCTGTCACCTGTCAAGCTGACAGGTTGTCAAGCCTTGTCACGCCTCACTGACTGACTTGACAGGTGACAACTATGCACCACATGTCAGAGTGTCACTCACTTGTCTACCTCTCAAGCTGTCACCTGTCAAGCTGACAGGTTGTCAAGCCTTGTCACGCCTCACTGACTGACTTGACAGGTGACAACTATGCACCACATGTCAGAGTGTCACTCACTTGTCTACCTCTCAAGCTGTCACCTGTCAAGCTGACAGGTTGTCAAGCCTTGTCACGCCTCACTGACTGACTTGACAGGTGACAACTATGCACCACATGTCAGAGTGTCACTCACTTGTCTACCTCTCAAGCTGTCACCTGTCAAGCTGACAGGTTGTCAAGCCTTGTCACGCCTCACTGACTGACTTGACAGGTGACAACTATGCACCACATGTCAGAGTGTCACTCACTTGTCTACCTCTCAAGCTGTCACCTGTCAAGCTGACAGGTTGTCAAGCCTTGTCACGCCTCACTGACTGACTTGACAGGTGACAACTATGCACCACATGTCAGAGTGTCACTCACTTGTCTACCTCTCAAGCTGTCACCTGTCAAGCTGACAGGTTGTCAAGCCTTGTCACGCCTCACTGACTGACTTGACAGGTGACAACTATGCACCACATGTCAGAGTGTCACTCACTTGTCTACCTCTCAAGCTGTCACCTGTCAAGCTGACAGGTTGTCAAGCCTTGTCACGCCTCACTGACTGACTTGACAGGTGACAACTATGCACCACATGTCAGAGTGTCACTCACTTGTCTACCTCTCAAGCTGTCACCTGTCAAGCTGACAGGTTGTCAAGCCTTGTCACGCCTCACTGACTGACTTGACAGGTGACAACTATGCACCACATGTCAGAGTGTCACTCACTTGTCTACCTCTCAAGCTGTCACCTGTCAAGCTGACAGGTTGTCAAGCCTTGTCACGCCTCACTGACTGACTTGACAGGTGACAACTATGCACCACATGTCAGAGTGTCACTCACTTGTCTACCTCTCAAGCTGTCACCTGTCAAGCTGACAGGTTGTCAAGCCTTGTCACGCCTCACTGACTGACTTGACAGGTGACAACTATGCACCACATGTCAGAGTGTCACTCACTTGTCTACCTCTCAAGCTGTCACCTGTCAAGCTGACAGGTTGTCAAGCCTTGTCACGCCTCACTGACTGACTTGACAGGTGACAACTATGCACCACATGTCAGAGTGTCACTCACTTGTCTACCTCTCAAGCTGTCACCTGTCAAGCTGACAGGTTGTCAAGCCTTGTCACGCCTCACTGACTGACTTGACAGGTGACAACTATGCACCACATGTCAGAGTGTCACTCACTTGTCTACCTCTCAAGCTGTCACCTGTCAAGCTGACAGGTTGTCAAGCCTTGTCACGCCTCACTGACTGACTTGACAGGTGACAACTATGCACCACATGTCAGAGTGTCACTCACTTGTCTACCTCTCAAGCTGTCACCTGTCAAGCTGACAGGTTGTCAAGCCTTGTCACGCCTCACTGACTGACTTGACAGGTGACAACTATGCACCACATGTCAGAGTGTCACTCACTTGTCTACCTCTCAAGCTGTCACCTGTCAAGCTGACAGGTTGTCAAGCCTTGTCACGCCTCACTGACTGACTTGACAGGTGACAACTATGCACCACATGTCAGAGTGTCACTCACTTGTCTACCTCTCAAGCTGTCACCTGTCAAGCTGACAGGTTGTCAAGCCTTGTCACGCCTCACTGACTGACTTGACAGGTGACAACAATGCACCACATGTCAGAGTGTCACTCACTTGTCTACCTCTCAAGCTGTCACCTGTCAAGCTGACAGGTTGTCAAGCCTTGTCACGCCTCACTGACTGACTTGACAGGTGACAACTATGCACCACATGTCAGAGTGTCACTCACTTGTCTACCTCAAGCTGTCACCTGTCAAGCTGACAGGTTGTCAAGCCTTGTCACGCCTCACTGACTGACTTGACAGGTGACAACTATGCACCACATGTCAGAGTGTCACTCACTTGTCTACCTCTCAAGCTGTCACCTGTCAAGCTGACAGGTTGTCAAGCCTTGTCACGCCTCACTGACTGACTTGACAGGTGACAACTATGCACCACATGTCAGAGTGTCACTCACTTGTCTACCTCTCAAGCTGTCACCTGTCAAGCTGACAGGTTGTCAAGCCTTGTCACGCCTCACTGACTGACTTGACAGGTGACAACTATGCACCACATGTCAGAGTGTCACTCACTTGTCTACCTCTCAAGCTGTCACCTGTCAAGCTGACAGGTTGTCAAGCCTTGTCACGCCTCACTGACTGACTTGACAGGTGACAACTATGCACCACATGTCAGAGTGTCACTCACTTGTCTACCTCTCAAGCTGTCACCTGTCAAGCTGACAGGTTGTCAAGCCTTGTCACGCCTCACTGACTGACTTGACAGGTGACAACTATGCACCACATGTCAGAGTGTCACTCACTTGTCTACCTCTCAAGCTGTCACCTGTCAAGCTGACAGGTTGTCAAGCCTTGTCACGCCTCACTGACTGACTTGACAGGTGACAACTATGCACCACATGTCAGAGTGTCACTCACTTGTCTACCTCTCAAGCTGTCACCTGTCAAGCTGACAGGTTGTCAAGCCTTGTCACGCCTCACTGACTGACTTGACAGGTGACAACTATGCACCACATGTCAGAGTGTCACTCACTTGTCTACCTCTCAAGCTGTCACCTGTCAAGCTGACAGGTTGTCAAGCCTTGTCACGCCTCACTGACTGACTTGACAGGTGACAACTATGCACCACATGTCAGAGTGTCACTCACTTGTCTACCTCTCAAGCTGTCACCTGTCAAGCTGACAGGTTGTCAAGCCTTGTCACGCCTCACTGACTGACTTGACAGGTGACAACTATGCACCACATGTCAGAGTGTCACTCACTTGTCTACCTCTCAAGCTGTCACCTGTCAAGCTGACAGGTTGTCAAGCCTTGTCACGCCTCACTGACTGACTTGACAGGTGACAACAATGCACCACATGTCAGAGTGTCACTCACTTGTCTACCTCTCAAGCTGTCACCTGTCAAGCTGACAGGTTGTCAAGCCTTGTCACGCCTCACTGACTGACTTGACAGGTGACAACTATGCACCACATGTCAGAGTGTCACTCACTTGTCTACCTCTCAAGCTGTCACCTGTCAAGCTGACAGGTTGTCAAGCCTTGTCACGCCTCACTGACTGACTTGACAGGTGACAACTATGCACCACATGTCAGAGTGTCACTCACTTGTCTACCTCTCAAGCTGTCACCTGTCAAGCTGACAGGTTGTCAAGCCTTGTCACGCCTCACTGACTGACTTGACAGGTGACAACTATGCACCACATGTCAGAGTGTCACTCACTTGTCTACCTCTCAAGCTGTCACCTGTCAAGCTGACAGGTTGTCAAGCCTTGTCACGCCTCACTGACTGACTTGACAGGTGACAACTATGCACCACATGTCAGAGTGTCACTCACTTGTCTACCTCTCAAGCTGTCACCTGTCAAGCTGACAGGTTGTCAAGCCTTGTCACGCCTCACTGACTGACTTGACAGGTGACAACTATGCACCACATGTCAGAGTGTCACTCACTTGTCTACCTCTCAAGCTGTCACCTGTCAAGCTGACAGGTTGTCAAGCCTTGTCACGCCTCACTGACTGACTTGACAGGTGACAACTATGCACCACATGTCAGAGTGTCACTCACTTGTCTACCTCTCAAGCTGTCACCTGTCAAGCTGACAGGTTGTCAAGCCTTGTCACGCCTCACTGACTGACTTGACAGGTGACAACTATGCACCACATGTCAGAGTGTCACTCACTTGTCTACCTCTCAAGCTGTCACCTGTCAAGCTGACAGGTTGTCAAGCCTTGTCACGCCTCACTGACTGACTTGACAGGTGACAACTATGCACCACATGTCAGAGTGTCACTCACTTGTCTACCTCTCAAGCTGTCACCTGTCAAGCTGACAGGTTGTCAAGCCTTGTCACGCCTCACTGACTGACTTGACAGGTGACAACTATGCACCACATGTCAGAGTGTCACTCACTTGTCTACCTCTCAAGCTGTCACCTGTCAAGCTGACAGGTTGTCAAGCCTTGTCACGCCTCACTGACTGACTTGACAGGTGACAACATGCACCACATGTCAGAGTGTCACTCACTTGTCTACCTCTCAAGCTGTCACCTGTCAAGCTGACAGGTTGTCAAGCCTTGTCACGCCTCACTGACTGACTTGACAGGTGACAACTATGCACCACATGTCAGAGTGTCACTCACTTGTCTACCTCTCAAGCTGTCACCTGTCAAGCTGACAGGTTGTCAAGCCTTGTCACGCCTCACTGACTGACTTGACAGGTGACAACTATGCACCACATGTCAGAGTGTCACTCACTTGTCTACCTCTCAAGCTGTCACCTGTCAAGCTGACAGGTTGTCAAGCCTTGTCACGCCTCACTGACTGACTTGACAGGTGACAACTATGCACCACATGTCAGAGTGTCACTCACTTGTCTACCTCTCAAGCTGTCACCTGTCAAGCTGACAGGTTGTCAAGCCTTGTCACGCCTCACTGACTGACTTGACAGGTGACAACAATGCACCACATGTCAGAGTGTCACTCACTTGTCTACCTCTCAAGCTGTCACCTGTCAAGCTGACAGGTTGTCAAGCCTTGTCACGCCTCACTGACTGACTTGACAGGTGACAACATGCACCACATGTCAGAGTGTCACTCACTTGTCTACCTCTCAAGCTGTCACCTGTCAAGCTGACAGGTTGTCAAGCCTTGTCACGCCTCACTGACTGACTTGACAGGTGACAACATGCACCACATGTCAGAGTGTCACTCACTTGTCTACCTCAGCTGTCACTGTCAAGCTGACAGTTGTCAAGCCTTGTCACACGCCTCACTGACTG
>MRSW03000191.1:0-22405 GCA_001923025.3 Taenia multiceps | reverse complement strand
AGGTGGACAACTATGCACCACATGTCAGAGTGTCACTCACTTGTCTACCTCTCAAGCTGTCACCTGTCAAGCTGACAGGTTGTCAAGCCTTGTCACGCCTCACTGCTGACTTGACAGGTGACAACTATGCACCACATGTCAGAGTGTCACTCACTTGTCTACCTCTCAAGCTGTCACCTGTCAAGCTGACAGGTTGTCAAGCCTTGTCACGCCTCACTGACTGACTTGACAGGTGACAACTATGCACCACATGTCAGAGTGTCACTCACTTGTCTACCTCTCAAGCTGTCACCTGTCAAGCTGACAGGTTGTCAAGCCTTGTCACGCCTCACTGACTGACTTGACAGGTGAAACAATGCACCACATGTCAGAGTGTCACTCACTTGTCTACCTCTCAAGCTGTCACCTGTCAAGCTGACAGGTTGTCAAGCCTTGTCACGCCTCACTGACTGACTTGACAGGTGACAACTATGCACCACATGTCAGAGTGTCACTCACTTGTCTACCTCTCAAGCTGTCCTGTCAAGCTGAAGGTTGTCAAGCCTTGTCACGCCTCACTGACTGACTTGACAGGTGACAACTATGCACCACATGTCAGAGTGTCACTCACTTGTCTACCTCTCAAGCTGACAGGTTGTCAAGCCTTGTCACTCCTCACTGACTGACTTGACAGGTGACAACTATGCACCACATGTCAGAGTGTCACTCACTTGTCTACCTCTCAAGCTGACACCTGTCAAGCTGAGAGGTTGTCAAGCCTTGTCACGCCTCACTGACTGACTTGACAGGTGACAACTATGCACCACATGTCAGGGTGTCACTCACTTGTCTACCTCTCAAGCTGACACCTGTCAAGCTGACAGGTTGTCAAGCCTTGTCACGCCTCACTGACTGACTTGACAGGTGACAACTATGCACCACATGTCAGAGTGTCACTCACTTGTCTACCTCTCAAGCTGTCACCTGTCAAGCTGACAGGTTGTCAAGCCTTGTCACGCCTCACTGACTGACTTGACAGGTGACAACTATGCACCACATGTCAGAGTGTCACTCACTTGTCTACCTCTCAAGCTGTCACCTGTCAAGCTGACAGGTTGTCAAGCCTTGTCACGCCTCACTGACTGACTTGACAGGTGACAACTATGCACCACATGTCAGAGTGTCACTCACTTGTCTACCTCTCAAGCTGTCACCTGTCAAGCTGACAGGTTGTCAAGCCTTGTCACGCCTCACTGACTGACTTGACAGGTGACAACAATGCACCACATGTCAGAGTGTCACTCACTTGTCTACCTCTCAAGCTGTCACCTGTCAAGCTGACAGGTTGTCAAGCCTTGTCACGCCTCACTGACTGACTTGACAGGTGACAACTATGCACCACATGTCAGAGTGTCACTCACTTGTCTACCTCTCAAGCTGTCACCTGTCAAGCTGACAGGTTGTCAAGCCTTGTCACGCCTCACTGACTGACTTGACAGGTGACAACTATGCACCACATGTCAGAGTGTCACTCACTTGTCTACCTCTCAAGCTGTCACCTGTCAAGCTGACAGGTTGTCAAGCCTTGTCACGCCTCACTGACTGACTTGACAGGTGACAACTATGCACCACATGTCAGAGTGTCACTCACTTGTCTACCTCTCAAGCTGTCACCTGTCAAGCTGACAGGTTGTCAAGCCTTGTCACGCCTCACTGACTGACTTGACAGGTGACAACTATGCACCACATGTCAGAGTGTCACTCACTTGTCTACCTCTCAAGCTGTCACCTGTCAAGCTGACAGGTTGTCAAGCCTTGTCACGCCTCACTGACTGACTTGACAGGTGACAACTATGCACCACATGTCAGAGTGTCACTCACTTGTCTACCTCTCAAGCTGTCACCTGTCAAGCTGACAGGTTGTCAAGCCTTGTCACGCCTCACTGACTGACTTGACAGGTGACAACTATGCACCACATGTCAGAGTGTCACTCACTTGTCTACCTCTCAAGCTGTCACCTGTCAAGCTGACAGGTTGTCAAGCCTTGTCACGCCTCACTGACTGACTTGACAGGTGACAACTATGCACCACATGTCAGAGTGTCACTCACTTGTCTACCTCTCAAGCTGTCACCTGTCAAGCTGACAGGTTGTCAAGCCTTGTCACGCCTCACTGACTGACTTGACAGGTGACAACAATGCACCACATGTCAGAGTGTCACTCACTTGTCTACCTCTCAAGCTGTCACCTGTCAAGCTGACAGGTTGTCAAGCCTTGTCACGCCTCACTGACTGACTTGACAGGTGACAACTATGCACCACATGTCAGAGTGTCACTCACTTGTCTACCTCTCAAGCTGTCACCTGTCAAGCTGACAGGTTGTCAAGCCTTGTCACGCCTCACTGACTGACTTGACAGGTGACAACTATGCACCACATGTCAGAGTGTCACTCACTTGTCTACCTCTCAAGCTGTCACCTGTCAAGCTGACAGGTTGTCAAGCCTTGTCACGCCTCACTGACTGACTTGACAGGTGACAACTATGCACCACATGTCAGAGTGTCACTCACTTGTCTACCTCTCAAGCTGTCACCTGTCAAGCTGACAGGTTGTCAAGCCTTGTCACGCCTCACTGACTGACTTGACAGGTGACAACTATGCACCACATGTCAGAGTGTCACTCACTTGTCTACCTCTCAAGCTGTCACCTGTCAAGCTGACAGGTTGTCAAGCCTTGTCACGCCTCACTGACTGACTTGACAGGTGACAACTATGCACCACATGTCAGAGTGTCACTCACTTGTCTACCTCTCAAGCTGTCACCTGTCAAGCTGACAGGTTGTCAAGCCTTGTCACGCCTCACTGACTGACTTGACAGGTGACAACTATGCACCACATGTCAGAGTGTCACTCACTTGTCTACCTCTCAAGCTGTCACCTGTCAAGCTGACAGGTTGTCAAGCCTTGTCACGCCTCACTGACTGACTTGACAGGTGACAACAATGCGACACATGTCAGAGTGTCACTCACTTGTCTACCTCTCAAGCTGTCACCTGTCAAGCTGACAGGTTGTCAAGCCTTGTCACGCCTCACTGACTGACTTGACAGGTGACAACTATGCACCACATGTCAGAGTGTCACTCACTTGTCTACCTCTCAAGCTGTCACCTGTCAAGCTGACAGGTTGTCAAGCCTTGTCACGCCTCACTGACTGACTTGACAGGTGACAACTATGCACCACATGTCAGAGTGTCACTCACTTGTCTACCTCTCAAGCTGTCACCTGTCAAGCTGACAGGTTGTCAAGCCTTGTCACGCCTCACTGACTGACTTGACAGGTGACAACTATGCACCACATGTCAGAGTGTCACTCACTTGTCTACCTCTCAAGCTGTCACCTGTCAAGCTGACAGGTTGTCAAGCCTTGTCACGCCTCACTGACTGACTTGACAGGTGACAACTATGCACCACATGTCAGAGTGTCACTCACTTGTCTACCTCTCAAGCTGTCACCTGTCAAGCTGACAGGTTGTCAAGCCTTGTCACGCCTCACTGACTGACTTGACAGGTGACAACTATGCACCACATGTCAGAGTGTCACTCACTTGTCTACCTCTCAAGCTGTCACCTGTCAAGCTGACAGGTTGTCAAGCCTTGTCACGCCTCACTGACTGACTTGACAGGTGACAACTATGCACCACATGTCAGAGTGTCACTCACTTGTCTACCTCTCAAGCTGTCACCTGTCAAGCTGACAGGTTGTCAAGCCTTGTCACGCCTCACTGACTGACTTGACAGGTGACAACAATGCACCACATGTCAGAGTGTCACTCACTTGTCTACCTCTCAAGCTGACAGGTTGTCAAGCCTTGTCACGCCTCACTGACTGACTTGACAGGTGACAACTATGCACCACATGTCAGAGTGTCACTCACTTGTCTACCTCTCAAGCTGTCACCTGTCAAGCTGACAGGTTGTCAAGCCTTGTCACGCCTCACTGACTGACTTGACAGGTGACAACTATGCACCACATGTCAGAGTGTCACTCACTTGTCTACCTCTCAAGCTGTCACCTGTCAAGCTGACAGGTTGTCAAGCCTTGTCACGCCTCACTGACTGACTTGACAGGTGACAACTATGCACCACATGTCAGAGTGTCACTCACTTGTCTACCTCTCAAGCTGTCACCTGTCAAGCTGACAGGTTGTCAAGCCTTGTCACGCCTCACTGACTGACTTGACAGGTGACAACTATGCACCACATGTCAGAGTGTCACTCACTTGTCTACCTCTCAAGCTGTCACCTGTCAAGCTGACAGTCTGTCAAGCCTTGTCACGCCTCACTGACTGACTTGACAGGTGACAACTATGCACCACATGTCAGAGTGTCACTCACTTGTCTACCTCTCAAGCTGTCACCTGTCAAGCTGACAGGTTGTCAAGCCTTGTCACGCCTCACTGACTGACTTGACAGGTGACAACTATGCACCACATGTCAGAGTGTCACTCACTTGTCTACCTCTCAAGCTGTCACCTGTCAAGCTGACAGGTTGTCAAGCCTTGTCACGCCTCACTGACTGACTTGACAGGTGACAACTATGCACCACATGTCAGAGTGTCACTCACTTGTCTACCTCTCAAGCTGTCACCTGTCAAGCTGACAGGTTGTCAAGCCTTGTCACGCCTCACTGACTGACTTGACAGGTGACAACTATGCACCACATGTCAGAGTGTCACTCACTTGTCTACCTCTCAAGCTGTCACCTGTCAAGCTGACAGGTTGTCAAGCCTTGTCACGCCTCACTGACTGACTTGACAGGTGACAACAATGCACCACATGTCAGAGTGTCACTCACTTGTCTACCTCTCAAGCTGTCACCTGTCAAGCTGACAGGTTGTCAAGCCTTGTCACGCCTCACTGACTGACTTGACAGGTGACAACTATGCACCACATGTCAGAGTGTCACTCACTTGTCTACCTCTCAAGCTGACAGGTTGTCAAGCCTTGTCACGCCTCACTGACTGACTTGACAGGTGACAACTATGCACCACATGTCAGAGTGTCACTCACTTGTCTACCTCTCAAGCTGTCACCTGTCAAGCTGACAGGTTGTCAAGCCTTGTCACGCCTCACTGACTGACTTGACAGGTGACAACTATGCACCACATGTCAGAGTGTCACTCACTTGTCTACCTCTCAAGCTGTCACCTGTCAAGCTGACAGGTTGTCAAGCCTTGTCACGCCTCACTGACTGACTTGACAGGTGACAACTATGCACCACATGTCAGAGTGTCACTCACTTGTCTACCTCTCAAGCTGTCACCTGTCAAGCTGACAGGTTGTCAAGCCTTGTCACGCCTCACTGACTGACTTGACAGGTGACAACTATGCACCACATGTCAGAGTGTCACTCACTTGTCTACCTCTCAAGCTGTCACCTGTCAAGCTGACAGGTTGTCAAGCCTTGTCACGCCTCACTGACTGACTTGACAGGTGACAACTATGCACCACATGTCAGAGTGTCACTCACTTGTCTACCTCTCAAGCTGTCACCTGTCAAGCTGACAGGTTGTCAAGCCTTGTCACGCCTCACTGACTGACTTGACAGGTGACAACTATGCACCACATGTCAGAGTGTCACTCACTTGTCTACCTCTCAAGCTGTCACCTGTCAAGCTGACAGGTTGTCAAGCCTTGTCACGCCTCACTGACTGACTTGACAGGTGACAACTATGCACCACATGTCAGAGTGTCACTCACTTGTCTACCTCTCAAGCTGTCACCTGTCAAGCTGACAGGTTGTCAAGCCTTGTCACGCCTCACTGACTGACTTGACAGGTGACAACTATGCACCACATGTCAGAGTGTCACTCACTTGTCTACCTCTCAAGCTGTCACCTGTCAAGCTGACAGGTTGTCAAGCCTTGTCACGCCTCACTGACTGACTTGACAGGTGACAACTATGCACCACATGTCAGAGTGTCACTCACTTGTCTACCTCTCAAGCTGTCACCTGTCAAGCTGACAGGTTGTCAAGCCTTGTCACGCCTCACTGACTGACTTGACAGGTGACAACTATGCACCACATGTCAGAGTGTCACTCACTTGTCTACCTCTCAAGCTGTCACCTGTCAAGCTGACAGGTTGTCAAGCCTTGTCACGCCTCACTGACTGACTTGACAGGTGACAACTATGCACCACATGTCAGAGTGTCACTCACTTGTCTACCTCTCAAGCTGTCACCTGTCAAGCTGACAGGTTGTCAAGCCTTGTCACGCCTCACTGACTGACTTGACAGGTGACAACTATGCACCACATGTCAGAGTGTCACTCACTTGTCTACCTCTCAAGCTGTCACCTGTCAAGCTGACAGGTTGTCAAGCCTTGTCACGCCTCACTGACTGACTTGACAGGTGACAACTATGCACCACATGTCAGAGTGTCACTCACTTGTCTACCTCTCAAGCTGTCACCTGTCAAGCTGACAGGTTGTCAAGCCTTGTCACGCCTCACTGACTGACTTGACAGGTGACAACTATGCACCACATGTCAGAGTGTCACTCACTTGTCTACCTCTCAAGCTGTCACCTGTCAAGCTGACAGGTTGTCAAGCCTTGTCACGCCTCACTGACTGACTTGACAGGTGACAACTATGCACCACATGTCAGAGTGTCACTCACTTGTCTACCTCTCAAGCTGTCACCTGTCAAGCTGACAGGTTGTCAAGCCTTGTCACGCCTCACTGACTGACTTGACAGGTGACAACTATGCACCACATGTCAGAGTGTCACTCACTTGTCTACCTCTCAAGCTGTCACCTGTCAAGCTGACAGGTTGTCAAGCCTTGTCACGCCTCACTGACTGACTTGACAGGTGACAACTATGCACCACATGTCAGAGTGTCACTCACTTGTCTACCTCTCAAGCTGTCACCTGTCAAGCTGACAGGTTGTCAAGCCTTGTCACGCCTCACTGACTGACTTGACAGGTGACAACTATGCACCACATGTCAGAGTGTCACTCACTTGTCTACCTCTCAAGCTGTCACCTGTCAAGCTGACAGGTTGTCAAGCCTTGTCACGCCTCACTGACTGACTTGACAGGTGACAACTATGCACCACATGTCAGAGTGTCACTCACTTGTCTACCTCTCAAGCTGTCACCTGTCAAGCTGACAGGTTGTCAAGCCTTGTCACGCCTCACTGACTGACTTGACAGGTGACAACTATGCACCACATGTCAGAGTGTCACTCACTTGTCTACCTCTCAAGCTGTCACCTGTCAAGCTGACAGGTTGTCAAGCCTTGTCACGCCTCACTGACTGACTTGACAGGTGACAACTATGCACCACATGTCAGAGTGTCACTCACTTGTCTACCTCTCAAGCTGTCACCTGTCAAGCTGACAGGTTGTCAAGCCTTGTCACGCCTCACTGACTGACTTGACAGGTGACAACTATGCACCACATGTCAGAGTGTCACTCACTTGTCTACCTCTCAAGCTGTCACCTGTCAAGCTGACAGGTTGTCAAGCCTTGTCACGCCTCACTGACTGACTTGACAGGTGACAACTATGCACCACATGTCAGAGTGTCACTCACTTGTCTACCTCTCAAGCTGTCACCTGTCAAGCTGACAGGTTGTCAAGCCTTGTCACGCCTCACTGACTGACTTGACAGGTGACAACTATGCACCACATGTCAGAGTGTCACTCACTTGTCTACCTCTCAAGCTGTCACCTGTCAAGCTGACAGGTTGTCAAGCCTTGTCACGCCTCACTGACTGACTTGACAGGTGACAACTATGCACCACATGTCAGAGTGTCACTCACTTGTCTACCTCTCAAGCTGTCACCTGTCAAGCTGACAGGTTGTCAAGCCTTGTCACGCCTCACTGACTGACTTGACAGGTGACAACTATGCACCACATGTCAGAGTGTCACTCACTTGTCTACCTCTCAAGCTGTCACCTGTCAAGCTGACAGGTTGTCAAGCCTTGTCACGCCTCACTGACTGACTTGACAGGTGACAACTATGCACCACATGTCAGAGTGTCACTCACTTGTCTACCTCTCAAGCTGTCACCTGTCAAGCTGACAGGTTGTCAAGCCTTGTCACGCCTCACTGA
This sequence comes from Taenia multiceps, assembly GCA_001923025.3. Classification (NCBI taxonomy): domain Eukaryota; kingdom Metazoa; phylum Platyhelminthes; class Cestoda; order Cyclophyllidea; family Taeniidae; genus Taenia; species Taenia multiceps. The sequence goes on along the minus strand of MRSW03000191.1, from coordinate 14,299 downwards.
CTGACTTGACAGGTGACAACTATGCACCACATGTCAGAGTGTCACTCACTTGTCTACCTCTCAAGCTGTCACCTGTCAAGCTGACAGGTTGTCAAGCCTTGTCACGCCTCACTGACTGACTTGACAGGTGACAACTATGCACCACATGTCAGAGTGTCACTCACTTGTCTACCTCTCAAGCTGTCACCTGTCAAGCTGACAGGTTGTCAAGCCTTGTCACGCCTCACTGACTGACTTGACAGGTGACAACTATGCACCACATGTCAGAGTGTCACTCACTTGTCTACCTCTCAAGCTGTCACCTGTCAAGCTGACAGGTTGTCAAGCCTTGTCACGCCTCACTGACTGACTTGACAGGTGACAACTATGCACCACATGTCAGAGTGTCACTCACTTGTCTACCTCTCAAGCTGTCACCTGTCAAGCTGACAGGTTGTCAAGCCTTGTCACGCCTCACTGACTGACTTGACAGGTGACAACTATGCACCACATGTCAGAGTGTCACTCACTTGTCTACCTCTCAAGCTGTCACCTGTCAAGCTGACAGGTTGTCAAGCCTTGTCACGCCTCACTGACTGACTTGACAGGTGACAACTATGCACCACATGTCAGAGTGTCACTCACTTGTCTACCTCTCAAGCTGTCACCTGTCAAGCTGACAGGTTGTCAAGCCTTGTCACGCCTCACTGACTGACTTGACAGGTGACAACTATGCACCACATGTCAGAGTGTCACTCACTTGTCTACCTCTCAAGCTGTCACCTGTCAAGCTGACAGGTTGTCAAGCCTTGTCACGCCTCACTGACTGACTTGACAGGTGACAACTATGCACCACATGTCAGAGTGTCACTCACTTGTCTACCTCTCAAGCTGTCACCTGTCAAGCTGACAGGTTGTCAAGCCTTGTCACGCCTCACTGACTGACTTGACAGGTGACAACTATGCACCACATGTCAGAGTGTCACTCACTTGTCTACCTCTCAAGCTGTCACCTGTCAAGCTGACAGGTTGTCAAGCCTTGTCACGCCTCACTGACTGACTTGACAGGTGACAACTATGCACCACATGTCAGAGTGTCACTCACTTGTCTACCTCTCAAGCTGTCACCTGTCAAGCTGACAGGTTGTCAAGCCTTGTCACGCCTCACTGACTGACTTGACAGGTGACAACTATGCACCACATGTCAGAGTGTCACTCACTTGTCTACCTCTCAAGCTGTCACCTGTCAAGCTGACAGGTTGTCAAGCCTTGTCACGCCTCACTGACTGACTTGACAGGTGACAACTATGCACCACATGTCAGAGTGTCACTCACTTGTCTACCTCTCAAGCTGTCACCTGTCAAGCTGACAGGTTGTCAAGCCTTGTCACGCCTCACTGACTGACTTGACAGGTGACAACTATGCACCACATGTCAGAGTGTCACTCACTTGTCTACCTCTCAAGCTGTCACCTGTCAAGCTGACAGGTTGTCAAGCCTTGTCACGCCTCACTGACTGACTTGACAGGTGACAACTATGCACCACATGTCAGAGTGTCACTCACTTGTCTACCTCTCAAGCTGTCACCTGTCAAGCTGACAGGTTGTCAAGCCTTGTCACGCCTCACTGACTGACTTGACAGGTGACAACTATGCACCACATGTCAGAGTGTCACTCACTTGTCTACCTCTCAAGCTGTCACCTGTCAAGCTGACAGGTTGTCAAGCCTTGTCACGCCTCACTGACTGACTTGACAGGTGACAACTATGCACCACATGTCAGAGTGTCACTCACTTGTCTACCTCTCAAGCTGTCACCTGTCAAGCTGACAGGTTGTCAAGCCTTGTCACGCCTCACTGACTGACTTGACAGGTGACAACTATGCACCACATGTCAGAGTGTCACTCACTTGTCTACCTCTCAAGCTGTCACCTGTCAAGCTGACAGGTTGTCAAGCCTTGTCACGCCTCACTGACTGACTTGACAGGTGACAACTATGCACCACATGTCAGAGTGTCACTCACTTGTCTACCTCTCAAGCTGTCACCTGTCAAGCTGACAGGTTGTCAAGCCTTGTCACGCCTCACTGACTGACTTGACAGGTGACAACTATGCACCACATGTCAGAGTGTCACTCACTTGTCTACCTCTCAAGCTGTCACCTGTCAAGCTGACAGGTTGTCAAGCCTTGTCACGCCTCACTGACTGACTTGACAGGTGACAACTATGCACCACATGTCAGAGTGTCACTCACTTGTCTACCTCTCAAGCTGTCACCTGTCAAGCTGACAGGTTGTCAAGCCTTGTCACGCCTCACTGACTGACTTGACAGGTGACAACTATGCACCACATGTCAGAGTGTCACTCACTTGTCTACCTCTCAAGCTGTCACCTGTCAAGCTGACAGGTTGTCAAGCCTTGTCACGCCTCACTGACTGACTTGACAGGTGACAACTATGCACCACATGTCAGAGTGTCACTCACTTGTCTACCTCTCAAGCTGTCACCTGTCAAGCTGACAGGTTGTCAAGCCTTGTCACGCCTCACTGACTGACTTGACAGGTGACAACTATGCACCACATGTCAGAGTGTCACTCACTTGTCTACCTCTCAAGCTGTCACCTGTCAAGCTGACAGGTTGTCAAGCCTTGTCACGCCTCACTGACTGACTTGACAGGTGACAACTATGCACCACATGTCAGAGTGTCACTCACTTGTCTACCTCTCAAGCTGTCACCTGTCAAGCTGACAGGTTGTCAAGCCTTGTCACGCCTCACTGACTGACTTGACAGGTGACAACTATGCACCACATGTCAGAGTGTCACTCACTTGTCTACCTCTCAAGCTGTCACCTGTCAAGCTGACAGGTTGTCAAGCCTTGTCACGCCTCACTGACTGACTTGACAGGTGACAACTATGCACCACATGTCAGAGTGTCACTCACTTGTCTACCTCTCAAGCTGTCACCTGTCAAGCTGACAGGTTGTCAAGCCTTGTCACGCCTCACTGACTGACTTGACAGGTGACAACTATGCACCACATGTCAGAGTGTCACTCACTTGTCTACCTCTCAAGCTGTCACCTGTCAAGCTGACAGGTTGTCAAGCCTTGTCACGCCTCACTGACTGACTTGACAGGTGACAACTATGCACCACATGTCAGAGTGTCACTCACTTGTCTACCTCTCAAGCTGTCACCTGTCAAGCTGACAGGTTGTCAAGCCTTGTCACGCCTCACTGACTGACTTGACAGGTGACAACTATGCACCACATGTCAGAGTGTCACTCACTTGTCTACCTCTCAAGCTGTCACCTGTCAAGCTGACAGGTTGTCAAGCCTTGTCACGCCTCACTGACTGACTTGACAGGTGACAACTATGCACCACATGTCAGAGTGTCACTCACTTGTCTACCTCTCAAGCTGTCACCTGTCAAGCTGACAGGTTGTCAAGCCTTGTCACGCCTCACTGACTGACTTGACAGGTGACAACTATGCACCACATGTCAGAGTGTCACTCACTTGTCTACCTCTCAAGCTGTCACCTGTCAAGCTGACAGGTTGTCAAGCCTTGTCACGCCTCACTGACTGACTTGACAGGTGACAACAATGCACCACATGTCAGAGTGTCACTCACTTGTCTACCTCTCAAGCTGTCACCTGTCAAGCTGACAGGTTGTCAAGCCTTGTCACGCCTCACTGACTGACTTGACAGGTGACAACTATGCACCACATGTCAGAGTGTCACTCACTTGTCTACCTCTCAAGCTGTCACCTGTCAAGCTGACAGGTTGTCAAGCCTTGTCACGCCTCACTGACTGACTTGACAGGTGACAACTATGCACCACATGTCAGAGTGTCACTCACTTGTCTACCTCTCAAGCTGTCACCTGTCAAGCTGACAGGTTGTCAAGCCTTGTCACGCCTCACTGACTGACTTGACAGGTGACAACTATGCACCACATGTCAGAGTGTCACTCACTTGTCTACCTCTCAAGCTGTCACCTGTCAAGCTGACAGGTTGTCAAGCCTTGTCACGCCTCACTGACTGACTTGACAGGTGACAACTATGCACCACATGTCAGAGTGTCACTCACTTGTCTACCTCTCAAGCTGTCACCTGTCAAGCTGACAGGTTGTCAAGCCTTGTCACGCCTCACTGACTGACTTGACAGGTGACAACTATGCACCACATGTCAGAGTGTCACTCACTTGTCTACCTCTCAAGCTGTCACCTGTCAAGCTGACAGGTTGTCAAGCCTTGTCACGCCTCACTGACTGACTTGACAGGTGACAACTATGCACCACATGTCAGAGTGTCACTCACTTGTCTACCTCTCAAGCTGTCACCTGTCAAGCTGACAGGTTGTCAAGCCTTGTCACGCCTCACTGACTGACTTGACAGGTGACAACTATGCACCACATGTCAGAGTGTCACTCACTTGTCTACCTCTCAAGCTGTCACCTGTCAAGCTGACAGGTTGTCAAGCCTTGTCACGCCTCACTGACTGACTTGACAGGTGACAACTATGCACCACATGTCAGAGTGTCACTCACTTGTCTACCTCTCAAGCTGTCACCTGTCAAGCTGACAGGTTGTCAAGCCTTGTCACGCCTCACTGACTGACTTGACAGGTGACAACTATGCACCACATGTCAGAGTGTCACTCACTTGTCTACCTCTCAAGCTGTCACCTGTCAAGCTGACAGGTTGTCAAGCCTTGTCACGCCTCACTGACTGACTTGACAGGTGACAACTATGCACCACATGTCAGAGTGTCACTCACTTGTCTACCTCTCAAGCTGTCACCTGTCAAGCTGACAGGTTGTCAAGCCTTGTCACGCCTCACTGACTGACTTGACAGGTGACAACTATGCACCACATGTCAGAGTGTCACTCACTTGTCTACCTCTCAAGCTGTCACCTGTCAAGCTGACAGGTTGTCAAGCCTTGTCACGCCTCACTGACTGACTTGACAGGTGACAACTATGCACCACATGTCAGAGTGTCACTCACTTGTCTACCTCTCAAGCTGTCACCTGTCAAGCTGACAGGTTGTCAAGCCTTGTCACGCCTCACTGACTGACTTGACAGGTGACAACTATGCACCACATGTCAGAGTGTCACTCACTTGTCTACCTCTCAAGCTGTCACCTGTCAAGCTGACAGGTTGTCAAGCCTTGTCACGCCTCACTGACTGACTTGACAGGTGACAACTATGCACCACATGTCAGAGTGTCACTCACTTGTCTACCTCTCAAGCTGTCACCTGTCAAGCTGACAGGTTGTCAAGCCTTGTCACGCCTCACTGACTGACTTGACAGGTGACAACTATGCACCACATGTCAGAGTGTCACTCACTTGTCTACCTCTCAAGCTGTCACCTGTCAAGCTGACAGGTTGTCAAGCCTTGTCACGCCTCACTGACTGACTTGACAGGTGACAACTATGCACCACATGTCAGAGTGTCACTCACTTGTCTACCTCTCAAGCTGTCACCTGTCAAGCTGACAGGTTGTCAAGCCTTGTCACGCCTCACTGACTGACTTGACAGGTGACAACTATGCACCACATGTCAGAGTGTCACTCACTTGTCTACCTCTCAAGCTGTCACCTGTCAAGCTGACAGGTTGTCAAGCCTTGTCACGCCTCACTGACTGACTTGACAGGTGACAACAATGCACCACATGTCAGAGTGTCACTCACTTGTCTACCTCTCAAGCTGTCACCTGTCAAGCTGACAGGTTGTCAAGCCTTGTCACGCCTCACTGACTGACTTGACAGGTGACAACTATGCACCACATGTCAGAGTGTCACTCACTTGTCTACCTCTCAAGCTGTCACCTGTCAAGCTGACAGGTTGTCAAGCCTTGTCACGCCTCACTGACTGACTTGACAGGTGACAACAATGCACCACATGTCAGAGTGTCACTCACTTGTCTACCTCTCAAGCTGTCACCTGTCAAGCTGACAGGTTGTCAAGCCTTGTCACGCCTCACTGACTGACTTGACAGGTGACAACTATGCACCACATGTCAGAGTGTCACTCACTTGTCTACCTCTCAAGCTGTCACCTGTCAAGCTGACAGGTTGTCAAGCCTTGTCACGCCTCACTGACTGACTTGACAGGTGACAACTATGCACCACATGTCAGAGTGTCACTCACTTGTCTACCTCTCAAGCTGTCACCTGTCAAGCTGACAGGTTGTCAAGCCTTGTCACGCCTCACTGACTGACTTGACAGGTGACAACTATGCACCACATGTCAGAGTGTCACTCACTTGTCTACCTCTCAAGCTGTCACCTGTCAAGCTGACAGGTTGTCAAGCCTTGTCACGCCTCACTGACTGACTTGACAGGTGACAACTATGCACCACATGTCAGAGTGTCACTCACTTGTCTACCTCTCAAGCTGTCACCTGTCAAGCTGACAGGTTGTCAAGCCTTGTCACGCCTCACTGACTGACTTGACAGGTGACAACTATGCACCACATGTCAGAGTGTCACTCACTTGTCTACCTCTCAAGCTGTCACCTGTCAAGCTGACAGGTTGTCAAGCCTTGTCACGCCTCACTGACTGACTTGACAGGTGACAAATGCACCACATGTCAGAGTGTCACTCACTTGTCTACCTCTCAAGCTGTCACCTGTCAAGCTGACAGGTTGTCAAGCCTTGTCACGCCTCACTGACTGACTTGACAGGTGACAACTATGCACCACATGTCAGAGTGTCACTCACTTGTCTACCTCTCAAGCTGTCACCTGTCAAGCTGACAGGTTGTCAAGCCTTGTCACGCCTCACTGACTGACTTGACAGGTGACAACTATGCACCACATGTCAGAGTGTCACTCACTTGTCTACCTCTCAAGCTGTCACCTGTCAAGCTGACAGGTTGTCAAGCCTTGTCACGCCTCACTGACTGACTTGACAGGTGACAACTATGCACCACATGTCAGAGTGTCACTCACTTGTCTACCTCTCAAGCTGTCACCTGTCAAGCTGACAGGTTGTCAAGCCTTGTCACGCCTCACTGACTGACTTGACAGGTGACAACTATGCACCACATGTCAGAGTGTCACTCACTTGTCTACCTCTCAAGCTGTCACCTGTCAAGCTGACAGGTTGTCAAGCCTTGTCACGCCTCACTGACTGACTTGACAGGTGACAACTATGCACCACATGTCAGAGTGTCACTCACTTGTCTACCTCTCAAGCTGTCACCTGTCAAGCTGACAGGTTGTCAAGCCTTGTCACGCCTCACTGACTGACTTGACAGGTGACAACTATGCACCACATGTCAGAGTGTCACTCACTTGTCTACCTCTCAAGCTGTCACCTGTCAAGCTGACAGGTTGTCAAGCCTTGTCACGCCTCACTGACTGACTTGACAGGTGACAACTATGCACCACATGTCAGAGTGTCACTCACTTGTCTACCTCTCAAGCTGTCACCTGTCAAGCTGACAGGTTGTCAAGCCTTGTCACGCCTCACTGACTGACTTGACAGGTGACAAATGCACCACATGTCAGAGTGTCACTCACTTGTCTACCTCTCAAGCTGTCACCTGTCAAGCTGACAGGTTGTCAAGCCTTGTCACGCCTCACTGACTGACTTGACAGGTGACAACTATGCACCACATGTCAGAGTGTCACTCACTTGTCTACCTCTCAAGCTGTCACCTGTCAAGCTGACAGGTTGTCAAGCCTTGTCACGCCTCACTGACTGACTTGACAGGTGACAACTATGCACCACATGTCAGAGTGTCACTCACTTGTCTACCTCTCAAGCTGTCACCTGTCAAGCTGACAGGTTGTCAAGCCTTGTCACGCCTCACTGACTGACTTGACAGGTGACAACTATGCACCACATGTCAGAGTGTCACTCACTTGTCTACCTCTCAAGCTGTCACCTGTCAAGCTGACAGGTTGTCAAGCCTTGTCACGCCTCACTGACTGACTTGACAGGTGACAACTATGCACCACATGTCAGAGTGTCACTCACTTGTCTACCTCTCAAGCTGTCACCTGTCAAGCTGACAGGTTGTCAAGCCTTGTCACGCCTCACTGACTGACTTGACAGGTGACAACTATGCACCACATGTCAGAGTGTCACTCACTTGTCTACCTCTCAAGCTGTCACCTGTCAAGCTGACAGGTTGTCAAGCCTTGTCACGCCTCACTGACTGACTTGACAGGTGACAACTATGCACCACATGTCAGAGTGTCACTCACTTGTCTACCTCTCAAGCTGTCACCTGTCAAGCTGACAGGTTGTCAAGCCTTGTCACGCCTCACTGACTGACTTGACAGGTGACAACTATGCACCACATGTCAGAGTGTCACTCACTTGTCTACCTCTCAAGCTGTCACCTGTCAAGCTGACAGGTTGTCAAGCCTTGTCACGCCTCACTGACTGACTTGACAGGTGACAACTATGCACCACATGTCAGAGTGTCACTCACTTGTCTACCTCTCAAGCTGTCACCTGTCAAGCTGACAGGTTGTCAAGCCTTGTCACGCCTCACTGACTGACTTGACAGGTGACAACTATGCACCACATGTCAGAGTGTCACTCACTTGTCTACCTCTCAAGCTGTCACCTGTCAAGCTGACAGGTTGTCAAGCCTTGTCACGCCTCACTGACTGACTTGACAGGTGACAACTATGCACCACATGTCAGAGTGTCACTCACTTGTCTACCTCTCAAGCTGTCACCTGTCAAGCTGACAGGTTGTCAAGCCTTGTCACGCCTCACTGACTGACTTGACAGGTGACAACAATGCACCACATGTCAGAGTGTCACTCACTTGTCTACCTCTCAAGCTGTCACCTGTCAAGCTGACAGGTTGTCAAGCCTTGTCACGCCTCACTGACTGACTTGACAGGTGACAACTATGCACCACATGTCAGAGTGTCACTCACTTGTCTACCTCTCAAGCTGTCACCTGTCAAGCTGACAGGTTGTCAAGCCTTGTCACGCCTCACTGACTGACTTGACAGGTGACAACTATGCACCACATGTCAGAGTGTCACTCACTTGTCTACCTCTCAAGCTGTCACCTGTCAAGCTGACAGGTTGTCAAGCCTTGTCACGCCTCACTGACTGACTTGACAGGTGACAACTATGCACCACATGTCAGAGTGTCACTCACTTGTCTACCTCTCAAGCTGTCACCTGTCAAGCTGACAGGTTGTCAAGCCTTGTCACGCCTCACTGACTGACTTGACAGGTGACAACTATGCACCACATGTCAGAGTGTCACTCACTTGTCTACCTCTCAAGCTGTCACCTGTCAAGCTGACAGGTTGTCAAGCCTTGTCACGCCTCACTGACTGACTTGACAGGTGACAACTATGCACCACATGTCAGAGTGTCACTCACTTGTCTACCTCTCAAGCTGTCACCTGTCAAGCTGACAGGTTGTCAAGCCTTGTCACGCCTCACTGACTGACTTGACAGGTGACAACTATGCACCACATGTCAGAGTGTCACTCACTTGTCTACCTCTCAAGCTGTCACCTGTCAAGCTGACAGGTTGTCAAGCCTTGTCACGCCTCACTGACTGACTTGACAGGTGACAACTATGCACCACATGTCAGAGTGTCACTCACTTGTCTACCTCTCAAGCTGTCACCTGTCAAGCTGACAGGTTGTCAAGCCTTGTCACGCCTCACTGACTGACTTGACAGGTGACAACTATGCACCACATGTCAGAGTGTCACTCACTTGTCTACCTCTCAAGCTGTCACCTGTCAAGCTGACAGGTTGTCAAGCCTTGTCACGCCTCACTGACTGACTTGACAGGTGACAACTATGCACCACATGTCAGAGTGTCACTCACTTGTCTACCTCTCAAGCTGTCACCTGTCAAGCTGACAGGTTGTCAAGCCTTGTCACGCCTCACTGACTGACTTGACAGGTGACAACTATGCACCACATGTCAGAGTGTCACTCACTTGTCTACCTCTCAAGCTGTCACCTGTCAAGCTGACAGGTTGTCAAGCCTTGTCACGCCTCACTGACTGACTTGACAGGTGACAACTATGCACCACATGTCAGAGTGTCACTCACTTGTCTACCTCTCAAGCTGTCACCTGTCAAGCTGACAGGTTGTCAAGCCTTGTCACGCCTCACTGACTGACTTGACAGGTGACAACTATGCACCACATGTCAGAGTGTCACTCACTTGTCTACCTCTCAAGCTGTCACCTGTCAAGCTGACAGGTTGTCAAGCCTTGTCACGCCTCACTGACTGACTTGACAGGTGACAACTATGCACCACATGTCAGAGTGTCACTCACTTGTCTACCTCTCAAGCTGTCACCTGTCAAGCTGACAGGTTGTCAAGCCTTGTCACGCCTCACTGACTGACTTGACAGGTGACAACTATGCACCACATGTCAGAGTGTCACTCACTTGTCTACCTCTCAAGCTGTCACCTGTCAAGCTGACAGGTTGTCAAGCCTTGTCACGCCTCACTGACTGACTTGACAGGTGACAACTATGCACCACATGTCAGAGTGTCACTCACTTGTCTACCTCTCAAGCTGTCACCTGTCAAGCTGACAGGTTGTCAAGCCTTGTCACGCCTCACTGACTGACTTGACAGGTGACAACTATGCACCACATGTCAGAGTGTCACTCACTTGTCTACCTCTCAAGCTGTCACCTGTCAAGCTGACAGGTTGTCAAGCCTTGTCACGCCTCACTGACTGACTTGACAGGTGACAACTATGCACCACATGTCAGAGTGTCACTCACTTGTCTACCTCTCAAGCTGTCACCTGTCAAGCTGACAGGTTGTCAAGCCTTGTCACGCCTCACTGACTGACTTGACAGGTGACAACTATGCACCACATGTCAGAGTGTCACTCACTTGTCTACCTCTCAAGCTGTCACCTGTCAAGCTGACAGGTTGTCAAGCCTTGTCACGCCTCACTGACTGACTTGACAGGTGACAACTATGCACCACATGTCAGAGTGTCACTCACTTGTCTACCTCTCAAGCTGTCACCTGTCAAGCTGACAGGTTGTCAAGCCTTGTCACGCCTCACTGACTGACTTGACAGGTGACAACTATGCACCACATGTCAGAGTGTCACTCACTTGTCTACCTCTCAAGCTGTCACCTGTCAAGCTGACAGGTTGTCAAGCCTTGTCACGCCTCACTGACTGACTTGACAGGTGACAACTATGCACCACATGTCAGAGTGTCACTCACTTGTCTACCTCTCAAGCTGTCACCTGTCAAGCTGACAGGTTGTCAAGCCTTGTCACGCCTCACTGACTGACTTGACAGGTGACAACTATGCACCACATGTCAGAGTGTCACTCACTTGTCTACCTCTCAAGCTGTCACCTGTCAAGCTGACAGGTTGTCAAGCCTTGTCACGCCTCACTGACTGACTTGACAGGTGACAACTATGCACCACATGTCAGAGTGTCACTCACTTGTCTACCTCTCAAGCTGTCACCTGTCAAGCTGACAGGTTGTCAAGCCTTGTCACGCCTCACTGACTGACTTGACAGGTGACAACTATGCACCACATGTCAGAGTGTCACTCACTTGTCTACCTCTCAAGCTGTCACCTGTCAAGCTGACAGGTTGTCAAGCCTTGTCACGCCTCACTGACTGACTTGACAGGTGACAACTATGCACCACATGTCAGAGTGTCACTCACTTGTCTACCTCTCAAGCTGTCACCTGTCAAGCTGACAGGTTGTCAAGCCTTGTCACGCCTCACTGACTGACTTGACAGGTGACAACTATGCACCACATGTCAGAGTGTCACTCACTTGTCTACCTCTCAAGCTGTCACCTGTCAAGCTGACAGGTTGTCAAGCCTTGTCACGCCTCACTGACTGACTTGACAGGTGACAACTATGCACCACATGTCAGAGTGTCACTCACTTGTCTACCTCTCAAGCTGTCACCTGTCAAGCTGACAGGTTGTCAAGCCTTGTCACGCCTCACTGACTGACTTGACAGGTGACAACTATGCACCACATGTCAGAGTGTCACTCACTTGTCTACCTCTCAAGCTGTCACCTGTCAAGCTGACAGGTTGTCAAGCCTTGTCACGCCTCACTGACTGACTTGACAGGTGACAACAATGCACCACATGTCAGAGTGTCACTCACTTGTCTACCTCTCAAGCTGTCACCTGTCAAGCTGACAGGTTGTCAAGCCTTGTCACGCCTCACTGACTGACTTGACAGGTGACAACTATGCACCACATGTCAGAGTGTCACTCACTTGTCTACCTCTCAAGCTGTCACCTGTCAAGCTGACAGGTTGTCAAGCCTTGTCACGCCTCACTGACTGACTTGACAGGTGACAACTATGCACCACATGTCAGAGTGTCACTCACTTGTCTACCTCTCAAGCTGTCACCTGTCAAGCTGACAGGTTGTCAAGCCTTGTCACGCCTCACTGACTGACTTGACAGGTGACAACTATGCACCACATGTCAGAGTGTCACTCACTTGTCTACCTCTCAAGCTGTCACCTGTCAAGCTGACAGGTTGTCAAGCCTTGTCACGCCTCACTGACTGACTTGACAGGTGACAACTATGCACCACATGTCAGAGTGTCACTCACTTGTCTACCTCTCAAGCTGTCACCTGTCAAGCTGACAGGTTGTCAAGCCTTGTCACGCCTCACTGACTGACTTGACAGGTGACAACTATGCACCACATGTCAGAGTGTCACTCACTTGTCTACCTCTCAAGCTGTCACCTGTCAAGCTGACAGGTTGTCAAGCCTTGTCACGCCTCACTGACTGACTTGACAGGTGACAACTATGCACCACATGTCAGAGTGTCACTCACTTGTCTACCTCTCAAGCTGTCACCTGTCAAGCTGACAGGTTGTCAAGCCTTGTCACGCCTCACTGACTGACTTGACAGGTGACAACTATGCACCACATGTCAGAGTGTCACTCACTTGTCTACCTCTCAAGCTGTCACCTGTCAAGCTGACAGGTTGTCAAGCCTTGTCACGCCTCACTGACTGACTTGACAGGTGACAACTATGCACCACATGTCAGAGTGTCACTCACTTGTCTACCTCTCAAGCTGTCACCTGTCAAGCTGACAGGTTGTCAAGCCTTGTCACGCCTCACTGACTGACTTGACAGGTGACAACTATGCACCACATGTCAGAGTGTCACTCACTTGTCTACCTCTCAAGCTGTCACCTGTCAAGCTGACAGGTTGTCAAGCCTTGTCACGCCTCACTGACTGACTTGACAGGTGACAACTATGCACCACATGTCAGAGTGTCACTCACTTGTCTACCTCTCAAGCTGTCACCTGTCAAGCTGACAGGTTGTCAAGCCTTGTCACGCCTCACTGACTGACTTGACAGGTGACAACTATGCACCACATGTCAGAGTGTCACTCACTTGTCTACCTCTCAAGCTGTCACCTGTCAAGCTGACAGGTTGTCAAGCCTTGTCACGCCTCACTGACTGACTTGACAGGTGACAACTATGCACCACATGTCAGAGTGTCACTCACTTGTCTACCTCTCAAGCTGTCACCTGTCAAGCTGACAGGTTGTCAAGCCTTGTCACGCCTCACTGACTGACTTGACAGGTGACAACTATGCACCACATGTCAGAGTGTCACTCACTTGTCTACCTCTCAAGCTGTCACCTGTCAAGCTGACAGGTTGTCAAGCCTTGTCACGCCTCACTGACTGACTTGACAGGTGACAACTATGCACCACATGTCAGAGTGTCACTCACTTGTCTACCTCTCAAGCTGTCACCTGTCAAGCTGACAGGTTGTCAAGCCTTGTCACGCCTCACTGACTGACTTGACAGGTGACAACTATGCACCACATGTCAGAGTGTCACTCACTTGTCTACCTCTCAAGCTGTCACCTGTCAAGCTGACAGGTTGTCAAGCCTTGTCACGCCTCACTGACTGACTTGACAGGTGACAACTATGCACCACATGTCAGAGTGTCACTCACTTGTCTACCTCTCAAGCTGTCACCTGTCAAGCTGACAGGTTGTCAAGCCTTGTCACGCCTCACTGACTGACTTGACAGGTGACAACTATGCACCACATGTCAGAGTGTCACTCACTTGTCTACCTCTCAAGCTGTCACCTGTCAAGCTGACAGGTTGTCAAGCCTTGTCACGCCTCACTGACTGACTTGACAGGTGACAACTATGCACCACATGTCAGAGTGTCACTCACTTGTCTACCTCTCAAGCTGTCACCTGTCAGCTGACAGGTGTCAAGCCTTGTCAGCCACTGACTGACTTGACAGGTGACAACAATGCACCAAATGTCAGAGTGTCACTCA
>MRSW03000190.1:0-29223 GCA_001923025.3 Taenia multiceps | reverse complement strand
TTGTCACGCCTCACTGACTGACTTGACAGGTTCAAACTAGCACCACAATGTCAGAGTGTCACTCACTTGTCTACCTCTCAAGCTGTCACCTGTCAGCTGTCAGGTTGTCAAGCCTTGTCACGCCTCACTGACTGACTTGACAGGTGACAACTATGCACCACATGTCAGATGGTCACTCACTTGTCTACCTCTCAAGCTGTCACCTGTCAAGCTGACAGGTTGTCAAGCCTTGTCACGCCTCACTGACTGACTTGACAGGTGACAACATGCACCACATGTCAGTGTCACTCACTTGTCTACCTCTCAAGCTGTCACCTGTCAAGCTGACAGGTTGTCAAGCCTTGTCACGCCTCACTGACTGACTTGACAGGTGACAACTATGCACCACATGTCAGAGTGTCACTCACTTGTCTACCTCTCAAGCTGTCACCTGTCAGCTGAGGTTGTCAAGCCTTGTCACGCCTCACTGACTGACTTGACAGGTGACAACTATTCACCACATGTCAGAGTGTCACTCACTTGTCTACCTCTCAAGCTGTCACCTGTCAAGCTGTCAGGTTGTCAAGCCTTGTCACGCCTCACTGACTGACTTGACAGGTGACAACTCACCACATGTCAGATGTCACTCACTTGTCTACCTCTCAAGCTGTCACCTGTCAAGCTGACAGGTTGTCAAGCCTTGTCACGCCTCACTGACTGACTTGACAGGTGACAACATGCACCACATGTCAGAGTGTCACTCACTTGTCTACCTCTCAACTGTCACCCTGTCAAGCTGACAGTTGTCAAGCCTTGTCACGCCTCACTGACTGACTTGACAGGTGACAACTATGCACCACATGTCAGAGTGTCACTCACTTGTCTACCTCTCAAGCTGTCACCTGTCAAGCTGACAGGTTGTCAAGCCTTGTCACGCCTCACTGACTGACTTGACAGGTGACAACTATGCACCACATGTCAGAGTGTCACTCACTTGTCTACCTCTCAAGCTGTCACCTGTCAAGCTGACAGGTTGTCAAGCCTTGTCACGCCTCACTGACTGACTTGACAGGTGACAACAATGCACCACATGTCAGAGTGTCACTCACTTGTCTACCTCTCAAGCTGTCACCTGTCAGCTGACAGTTGTCAAGCCTTGTCACGCCTCACTGACTGACTTGACAGGTGACAACTATGCACCACATGTCAGAGTGTCACTCACTTGTCTACCTCTCAAGCTGTCACCTGTCAAGCTGACAGGTTGTCAAGCCTTGTCACGCCTCACTGACTGACTTGACAGGTGACAACTTGCACCACATGTCAGAGTGTCACTCACTTGTCTACCTCTCAAGCTGTCACCTGTCAAGCTGACAGGTTGTCAAGCCTTGTCACGCCTCACTGACTGACTTGACAGGTGACAACAATGCACCACATGTCAGAGTGTCACTCACTTGTCTACCTCTCAAGCTGTCACCTGTCAAGCTGACAGGTTGTCAAGCCTTGTCACGCCTCACTGACTGACTTGACAGGTGACAACATGCACCACATGTCAGAGTGTCACTCACTTGTCTACCTCTCAAGCTGTCACCTGTCAAGCTGACAGGTTGTCAAGCCTTGTCACGCCTCACTGACTGACTTGACAGGTGACAACAATGCACCACATGTCAGAGTGTCACTCACTTGTCTACCTCTCAAGCTGTCACCTGTCAAGCTGACAGGTGTCAAGCCTTGTCACGCCTCACTGACTGACTTGACAGTGACAACATGCACCACATGTCAGAGTGTCACTCACTTGTCTACCTCTCAAGCTGTCACCTGTCAAGCTGACAGGTTGTCAAGCCTTGTCACGCCTCACTGACTGACTTGACAGGTGACAACAATGCACCACATGTCAGAGTGTCACTCACTTGTCTACCTCTCAAGCTGTCACCTGTCAAGCTGACAGGTTGTCAAGCCTTGTCACGCCTCACTGACTGACTTGACAGGTGACAACTATGCACCACATGTCAGAGTGTCACTCACTTGTCTACCTCTCAAGCTGTCACCTGTCAAGCTGACAGGTTGTCAAGCCTTGTCACGCCTCACTGACTGACTTGACAGGTGACAACTATGCACCACATGTCAGAGTGTCACTCACTTGTCTACCTCTCAAGCTGTCACCTGTCAAGCTGACAGGTTGTCAAGCCTTGT
This sequence comes from Taenia multiceps, assembly GCA_001923025.3. NCBI lineage: Eukaryota > Metazoa > Platyhelminthes > Cestoda > Cyclophyllidea > Taeniidae > Taenia > Taenia multiceps. The sequence continues at coordinate 27,054 of MRSW03000190.1, read as the reverse complement.
CACGCCTCACTGACTGACTTGACAGGTGACAACATGCACCACATGTCAGAGTGTCACTCACTTGTCTACCTCTCAAGCTGTCACCTGTCAAGCTGACAGGTTGTCAAGCCTTGTCACGCCTCACTGACTGACTTGACAGGTGACAACAATGCACCACATGTCAGAGTGTCACTCACTTGTCTACCTCTCAAGCTGTCACCTGTCAAGCTGACAGGTTGTCAAGCCTTGTCACGCCTCACTGACTGACTTGACAGGTGACAACAATGCACCACATGTCAGAGTGTCACTCACTTGTCTACCTCTCAAGCTGTCACCTGTCAAGCTGACAGGTTGTCAAGCCTTGTCACGCCTCACTGACTGACTTGACATGACAACAATGCACCACATGTCAGAGTGTCACTCACTTGTCTACCTCTCAAGCTGTCACCTGTCAAGCTGACAGGTTGTCAAGCCTTGTCACGCCTCACTGACTGACTTGACAGGTGACAACATGCACCACATGTCAGAGTGTCACTCACTTGTCTACCTCTCAAGCTGTCACCTGTCAAGCTGACAGGTTGTCAAGCCTTGTCACGCCTCACTGACTGACTTGACAGGTGACAACATGCACCACATGTCAGAGTGTCACTCACTTGTCTACCTCTCAAGCTGTCACCTGTCAAGCTGACAGGTTGTCAAGCCTTGTCACGCCTCACTGACTGACTTGACAGGTGACAACTATGCACCACATGTCAGAGTGTCACTCACTTGTCTACCTCTCAAGCTGTCACCTGTCAAGCTGACAGGTTGTCAAGCCTTGTCACGCCTCACTGACTGACTTGACAGGTGACAACTATGCACCACATGTCAGAGTGTCACTCACTTGTCTACCTCTCAAGCTGTCACCTGTCAAGCTGACAGGTTGTCAAGCCTTGTCACGCCTCACTGACTGACTTGACAGGTGACAACTGCACCACATGTCAGAGTGTCACTCACTTGTCTACCTCTCAAGCTGTCACCTGTCAAGCTGACAGGTTGTCAAGCCTTGTCACGCCTCACTGACTGACTTGACAGGTGACAACTATGCACCACATGTCAGAGTGTCACTCACTTGTCTACCTCTCAAGCTGTCACCTGTCAAGCTGACAGGTTGTCAAGCCTTGTCACGCCTCACTGACTGACTTGACAGGTGACAACTATGCACCACATGTCAGAGTGTCACTCACTTGTCTACCTCTCAAGCTGTCACCTGTCAAGCTGACGGTTGTCAAGCCTTGTCACGCCTCACTGACTGACTTGACAGGTGACAACATGCACCACATGTCAGAGTGTCACTCACTTGTCTACCTCTCAAGCTGTCACCTGTCAAGCTGACAGGTTGTCAAGCCTTGTCACGCCTCACTGACTGACTTGACAGGTGACAACTATGCACCACATGTCAGAGTGTCACTCACTTGTCTACCTCTCAAGCTGTCACCTGTCAAGCTGACAGGTTGTCAAGCCTTGTCACGCCTCACTGACTGACTTGACAGGTGACAACATGCACCACATGTCAGAGTGTCACTCACTTGTCTACCTCTCAAGCTGTCACCTGTCAAGCTGACAGGTTGTCAAGCCTTGTCACGCCTCACTGACTGACTTGACAGGTGACAACATGCACCACATGTCAGAGTGTCACTCACTTGTCTACCTCTCAAGCTGTCACCTGTCAAGCTGACAGGTTGTCAAGCCTTGTCACGCCTCACTGACTGACTTGACAGGTGACAACTATGCACCACATGTCAGAGTGTCACTCACTTGTCTACCTCTCAAGCTGTCACCTGTCAAGCTGACAGGTTGTCAAGCCTTGTCACGCCTCACTGACTGACTTGACAGGTGACAACATGCACCACATGTCAGTGTCACTCACTTGTCTACCTCTCAAGCTGTCACCTGTCAAGCTGACAGGTTGTCAAGCCTTGTCACGCCTCACTGACTGACTTGACAGGTGACAACTATGCACCACATGTCAAGTGTCACTCACTTGTCTACCTCTCAAGCTGTCACCTGTCAAGCTGACAGGTTGTCAAGCCTTGTCACGCCTCACTGACTGACTTGACAGGTGACAACATGCACCACATGTCAGAGTGTCACTCACTTGTCTACCTCTCAAGCTGTCACCTGTCAAGCTGACAGGTTGTCAAGCCTTGTCACGCCTCACTGACTGACTTGACAGGTGACAACTATGCACCACATGTCAGAGTGTCACTCACTTGTCTACCTCTCAAGCTGTCACCTGTCAAGCTGACAGGTTGTCAAGCCTTGTCACGCCTCACTGACTGACTTGACAGGTGACAACTATGCACCACATGTCAGAGTGTCACTCACTTGTCTACCTCTCAAGCTGTCACCTGTCAAGCTGACAGGTTGTCAAGCCTTGTCACGCCTCACTGACTGACTTGACAGGTGACAACAATGCACCACATGTCAGAGTGTCACTCACTTGTCTACCTCTCAAGCTGTCACCTGTCAAGCTGACAGGTTGTCAAGCCTTGTCACGCCTCACTGACTGACTTGACAGGTGACAACTATGCACCACATGTCAGAGTGTCACTCACTTGTCTACCTCTCAAGCTGTCAGGTTGTCAAGCCTTGTCACGCCTCACTGACTGACTTGACAGGTGACAACAATGCACCACATGTCAGAGTGTCACTCACTTGTCTACCTCTCAAGCTGTCACCTGTCAAGCTGACAGGTTGTCAAGCCTTGTCACGCCTCACTGACTGACTTGACAGGTGACAACTATGCACCACATGTCAGAGTGTCACTCACTTGTCTACCTCTCAAGCTGTCACCTGTCAAGCTGACAGGTTGTCAAGCCTTGTCACGCCTCACTGACTGACTTGACAGGTGACAACAATGCACCACATGTCAGAGTGTCACTCACTTGTCTACCTCTCAAGCTGTCACCTGTCAAGCTGACAGGTTGTCAAGCCTTGTCACGCCTCACTGACTGACTTGACAGGTGACAACTATGCACCACATGTCAGAGTGTCACTCACTTGTCTACCTCTCAAGCTGTCACCTGTCAAGCTGACAGGTTGTCAAGCCTTGTCACGCCTCACTGACTGACTTGACAGGTGACAACATGCACCACATGTCAGAGTGTCACTCACTTGTCTACCTCTCAAGCTGTCACCTGTCAAGCTGACAGGTTGTCAAGCCTTGTCACGCCTCACTGACTGACTTGACAGGTGACAACTATGCACCACATGTCAGAGTGTCACTCACTTGTCTACCTCTCAAGCTGTCACCTGTCAAGCTGACAGGTTGTCAAGCCTTGTCACGCCTCACTGACTGACTTGACAGGTGACAACTATGCACCACATGTCAGAGTGTCACTCACTTGTCTACCTCTCAAGCTGTCACCTGTCAAGCTGACAGGTTGTCAAGCCTTGTCACGCCTCACTGACTGACTTGACAGGTGACAACAATGCACCACATGTCAGAGTGTCACTCACTTGTCTACCTCTCAAGCTGTCACCTGTCAAGCTGACAGGTTGTCAAGCCTTGTCACGCCTCACTGACTGACTTGACAGGTGACAACATGCACCACATGTCAGAGTGTCACTCACTTGTCTACCTCTCAAGCTGTCACCTGTCAAGCTGACAGGTTGTCAAGCCTTGTCACGCCTCACTGACTGACTTGACAGGTGACAACTATGCACCACATGTCAGAGTGTCACTCACTTGTCTACCTCTCAAGCTGTCACCTGTCAAGCTGACAGGTTGTCAAGCCTTGTCACGCCTCACTGACTGACTTGACAGGTGACAACATGCACCACATGTCAGAGTGTCACTCACTTGTCTACCTCTCAAGCTGTCACCTGTCAAGCTGACAGGTTGTCAAGCCTTGTCACGCCTCACTGACTGACTTGACAGGTGACAACTATGCACCACATGTCAGAGTGTCACTCACTTGTCTACCTCTCAAGCTGTCACCTGTCAAGCTGACAGGTTGTCAAGCCTTGTCACGCCTCACTGACTGACTTGACAGGTGACAACATGCACCACATGTCAGAGTGTCACTCACTTGTCTACCTCTCAAGCTGTCACCTGTCAAGCTGACAGGTTGTCAAGCCTTGTCACGCCTCACTGACTGACTTGACAGGTGACAACTATGCACCACATGTCAGAGTGTCACTCACTTGTCTACCTCTCAAGCTGTCACCTGTCAAGCTGACAGGTTGTCAAGCCTTGTCACGCCTCACTGACTGACTTGACAGGTGACAACAATGCACCACATGTCAGAGTGTCACTCACTTGTCTACCTCTCAAGCTGTCACCTGTCAAGCTGACAGGTTGTCAAGCCTTGTCACGCCTCACTGACTGACTTGACAGGTGACAACTATGCACCACATGTCAGAGTGTCACTCACTTGTCTACCTCTCAAGCTGTCACCTGTCAAGCTGACAGGTTGTCAAGCCTTGTCACGCCTCACTGACTGACTTGACAGGTGACAACTATGCACCACATGTCAGAGTGTCACTCACTTGTCTACCTCTCAAGCTGTCACCTGTCAAGCTGACAGGTTGTCAAGCCTTGTCACGCCTCACTGACTGACTTGACAGGTGACAACTATGCACCACATGTCAGAGTGTCACTCACTTGTCTACCTCTCAAGCTGTCACCTGTCAAGCTGACAGGTTGTCAAGCCTTGTCACGCCTCACTGACTGACTTGACAGGTGACAACTATGCACCACATGTCAGAGTGTCACTCACTTGTCTACCTCTCAAGCTGTCACCTGTCAAGCTGACAGGTTGTCAAGCCTTGTCACGCCTCACTGACTGACTTGACAGGTGACAACATGCACCACATGTCAGAGTGTCACTCACTTGTCTACCTCTCAAGCTGTCACCTGTCAAGCTGACAGGTTGTCAAGCCTTGTCACGCCTCACTGACTGACTTGACAGGTGACAACATGCACCACATGTCAGAGTGTCACTCACTTGTCTACCTCTCAAGCTGTCACCTGTCAAGCTGACAGGTTGTCAAGCCTTGTCACGCCTCACTGACTGACTTGACAGGTGACAACTATGCACCACATGTCAGAGTGTCACTCACTTGTCTACCTCTCAAGCTGTCACCTGTCAAGCTGACAGGTTGTCAAGCCTTGTCACGCCTCACTGACTGACTTGACAGGTGACAACTGCACCACATGTCAGAGTGTCACTCACTTGTCTACCTCTCAAGCTGTCACCTGTCAAGCTGACAGGTTGTCAAGCCTTGTCACGCCTCACTGACTGACTTGACAGGTGACAACTATGCACCACATGTCAGAGTGTCACTCACTTGTCTACCTCTCAAGCTGTCACCTGTCAAGCTGACAGGTTGTCAAGCCTTGTCACGCCTCACTGACTGACTTGACAGGTGACAACTATGCACCACATGTCAGAGTGTCACTCACTTGTCTACCTCTCAAGCTGTCACCTGTCAAGCTGACAGGTTGTCAAGCCTTGTCACGCCTCACTGACTGACTTGACAGGTGACAACATGCACCACATGTCAGAGTGTCACTCACTTGTCTACCTCTCAAGCTGTCACCTGTCAAGCTGACAGGTTGTCAAGCCTTGTCACGCCTCACTGACTGACTTGACAGGTGACAACTATGCACCACATGTCAGAGTGTCACTCACTTGTCTACCTCTCAAGCTGTCACCTGTCAAGCTGACAGGTTGTCAAGCCTTGTCACGCCTCACTGACTGACTTGACAGGTGACAACTATGCACCACATGTCAGAGTGTCACTCACTTGTCTACCTCTCAAGCTGTCACCTGTCAAGCTGACAGGTTGTCAAGCCTTGTCACGCCTCACTGACTGACTTGACAGGTGACAACTATGCACCACATGTCAGAGTGTCACTCACTTGTCTACCTCTCAAGCTGTCACCTGTCAAGCTGACAGGTTGTCAAGCCTTGTCACGCCTCACTGACTGACTTGACAGGTGACAACATGCACCACATGTCAGAGTGTCACTCACTTGTCTACCTCTCAAGCTGTCACCTGTCAAGCTGACAGGTTGTCAAGCCTTGTCACGCCTCACTGACTGACTTGACAGGTGACAACATGCACCACATGTCAGAGTGTCACTCACTTGTCTACCTCTCAAGCTGTCACCTGTCAAGCTGACAGGTTGTCAAGCCTTGTCACGCCTCACTGACTGACTTGACAGGTGACAACTATGCACCACATGTCAGAGTGTCACTCACTTGTCTACCTCTCAAGCTGTCACCTGTCAAGCTGACAGGTTGTCAAGCCTTGTCACGCCTCACTGACTGACTTGACAGGTGACAACATGCACCACATGTCAGAGTGTCACTCACTTGTCTACCTCTCAAGCTGTCACCTGTCAAGCTGACAGGTTGTCAAGCCTTGTCACGCCTCACTGACTGACTTGACAGGTGACAACAATGCACCACATGTCAGAGTGTCACTCACTTGTCTACCTCTCAAGCTGTCACCTGTCAAGCTGACAGGTTGTCAAGCCTTGTCACGCCTCACTGACTGACTTGACAGGTGACAACTATGCACCACATGTCAGAGTGTCACTCACTTGTCTACCTCTCAAGCTGTCACCTGTCAAGCTGACAGGTTGTCAAGCCTTGTCACGCCTCACTGACTGACTTGACAGGTGACAACTATGCACCACATGTCAGAGTGTCACTCACTTGTCTACCTCTCAAGCTGTCACCTGTCAAGCTGACAGGTTGTCAAGCCTTGTCACGCCTCACTGACTGACTTGACAGGTGACAACATGCACCACATGTCAGAGTGTCACTCACTTGTCTACCTCTCAAGCTGTCACCTGTCAAGCTGACAGGTTGTCAAGCCTTGTCACGCCTCACTGACTGACTTGACAGGTGACAACTATGCACCACATGTCAGAGTGTCACTCACTTGTCTACCTCTCAAGCTGTCACCTGTCAAGCTGACAGGTTGTCAAGCCTTGTCACGCCTCACTGACTGACTTGACAGGTGACAACATGCACCACATGTCAGAGTGTCACTCACTTGTCTACCTCTCAAGCTGTCACCTGTCAAGCTGACAGGTTGTCAAGCCTTGTCACGCCTCACTGACTGACTTGACAGGTGACAACTATGCACCACATGTCAGAGTGTCACTCACTTGTCTACCTCTCAAGCTGTCACCTGTCAAGCTGACAGGTTGTCAAGCCTTGTCACGCCTCACTGACTGACTTGACAGGTGACAACTATGCACCACATGTCAGAGTGTCACTCACTTGTCTACCTCTCAAGCTGTCACCTGTCAAGCTGACAGGTTGTCAAGCCTTGTCACGCCTCACTGACTGACTTGACAGGTGACAACTATGCACCACATGTCAGAGTGTCACTCACTTGTCTACCTCTCAAGCTGTCACCTGTCAAGCTGACAGGTTGTCAAGCCTTGTCACGCCTCACTGACTGACTTGACAGGTGACAACTATGCACCACATGTCAGAGTGTCACTCACTTGTCTACCTCTCAAGCTGTCACCTGTCAAGCTGACAGGTTGTCAAGCCTTGTCACGCCTCACTGACTGACTTGACAGGTGACAACATGCACCACATGTCAGAGTGTCACTCACTTGTCTACCTCTCAAGCTGTCACCTGTCAAGCTGACAGGTTGTCAAGCCTTGTCACGCCTCACTGACTGACTTGACAGGTGACAACTATGCACCACATGTCAGAGTGTCACTCACTTGTCTACCTCTCAAGCTGTCACCTGTCAAGCTGACAGGTTGTCAAGCCTTGTCACGCCTCACTGACTGACTTGACAGGTGACAACTATGCACCACATGTCAGAGTGTCACTCACTTGTCTACCTCTCAAGCTGTCACCTGTCAAGCTGACAGGTTGTCAAGCCTTGTCACGCCTCACTGACTGACTTGACAGGTGACAACTATGCACCACATGTCAGAGTGTCACTCACTTGTCTACCTCTCAAGCTGTCACCTGTCAAGCTGACAGGTTGTCAAGCCTTGTCACGCCTCACTGACTGACTTGACAGGTGACAACTATGCACCACATGTCAGAGTGTCACTCACTTGTCTACCTCTCAAGCTGTCACCTGTCAAGCTGACAGGTTGTCAAGCCTTGTCACGCCTCACTGACTGACTTGACAGGTGACAACTATGCACCACATGTCAGAGTGTCACTCACTTGTCTACCTCTCAAGCTGTCACCTGTCAAGCTGACAGGTTGTCAAGCCTTGTCACGCCTCACTGACTGACTTGACAGGTGACAACTATGCACCACATGTCAGAGTGTCACTCACTTGTCTACCTCTCAAGCTGTCACCTGTCAAGCTGACAGGTTGTCAAGCCTTGTCACGCCTCACTGACTGACTTGACAGGTGACAACTATGCACCACATGTCAGAGTGTCACTCACTTGTCTACCTCTCAAGCTGTCACCTGTCAAGCTGACAGGTTGTCAAGCCTTGTCACGCCTCACTGACTGACTTGACAGGTGACAACTATGCACCACATGTCAGAGTGTCACTCACTTGTCTACCTCTCAAGCTGTCACCTGTCAAGCTGACAGGTTGTCAAGCCTTGTCACGCCTCACTGACTGACTTGACAGGTGACAACTATGCACCACATGTCAGAGTGTCACTCACTTGTCTACCTCTCAAGCTGTCACCTGTCAAGCTGACAGGTTGTCAAGCCTTGTCACGCCTCACTGACTGACTTGACAGGTGACAACATGCACCACATGTCAGAGTGTCACTCACTTGTCTACCTCTCAAGCTGTCACCTGTCAAGCTGACAGGTTGTCAAGCCTTGTCACGCCTCACTGACTGACTTGACAGGTGACAACTATGCACCACATGTCAGAGTGTCACTCACTTGTCTACCTCTCAAGCTGTCACCTGTCAAGCTGACAGGTTGTCAAGCCTTGTCACGCCTCACTGACTGACTTGACAGGTGACAACTATGCACCACATGTCAGAGTGTCACTCACTTGTCTACCTCTCAAGCTGTCACCTGTCAAGCTGACAGGTTGTCAAGCCTTGTCACGCCTCACTGACTGACTTGACAGGTGACAACTATGCACCACATGTCAGAGTGTCACTCACTTGTCTACCTCTCAAGCTGTCACCTGTCAAGCTGACAGGTTGTCAAGCCTTGTCACGCCTCACTGACTGACTTGACAGGTGACAACATGCACCACATGTCAGAGTGTCACTCACTTGTCTACCTCTCAAGCTGTCACCTGTCAAGCTGACAGGTTGTCAAGCCTTGTCACGCCTCACTGACTGACTTGACAGGTGACAACTATGCACCACATGTCAGAGTGTCACTCACTTGTCTACCTCTCAAGCTGTCACCTGTCAAGCTGACAGGTTGTCAAGCCTTGTCACGCCTCACTGACTGACTTGACAGGTGACAACTATGCACCACATGTCAGAGTGTCACTCACTTGTCTACCTCTCAAGCTGTCACCTGTCAAGCTGACAGGTTGTCAAGCCTTGTCACGCCTCACTGACTGACTTGACAGGTGACAACTATGCACCACATGTCAGAGTGTCACTCACTTGTCTACCTCTCAAGCTGTCACCTGTCAAGCTGACAGGTTGTCAAGCCTTGTCACGCCTCACTGACTGACTTGACAGGTGACAACATGCACCACATGTCAGAGTGTCACTCACTTGTCTACCTCTCAAGCTGTCACCTGTCAAGCTGACAGGTTGTCAAGCCTTGTCACGCCTCACTGACTGACTTGACAGGTGACAACTATGCACCACATGTCAGAGTGTCACTCACTTGTCTACCTCTCAAGCTGTCACCTGTCAAGCTGACAGGTTGTCAAGCCTTGTCACGCCTCACTGACTGACTTGACAGGTGACAACTATGCACCACATGTCAGAGTGTCACTCACTTGTCTACCTCTCAAGCTGTCACCTGTCAAGCTGACAGGTTGTCAAGCCTTGTCACGCCTCACTGACTGACTTGACAGGTGACAACTATGCACCACATGTCAGAGTGTCACTCACTTGTCTACCTCTCAAGCTGTCACCTGTCAAGCTGACAGGTTGTCAAGCCTTGTCACGCCTCACTGACTGACTTGACAGGTGACAACTATGCACCACATGTCAGAGTGTCACTCACTTGTCTACCTCTCAAGCTGTCACCTGTCAAGCTGACAGGTTGTCAAGCCTTGTCACGCCTCACTGACTGACTTGACAGGTGACAACTATGCACCACATGTCAGAGTGTCACTCACTTGTCTACCTCTCAAGCTGTCACCTGTCAAGCTGACAGGTTGTCAAGCCTTGTCACGCCTCACTGACTGACTTGACAGGTGACAACTATGCACCACATGTCAGAGTGTCACTCACTTGTCTACCTCTCAAGCTGTCACCTGTCAAGCTGACAGGTTGTCAAGCCTTGTCACGCCTCACTGACTGACTTGACAGGTGACAACATGCACCACATGTCAGAGTGTCACTCACTTGTCTACCTCTCAAGCTGTCACCTGTCAAGCTGACAGGTTGTCAAGCCTTGTCACGCCTCACTGACTGACTTGACAGGTGACAACATGCACCACATGTCAGAGTGTCACTCACTTGTCTACCTCTCAAGCTGTCACCTGTCAAGCTGACAGGTTGTCAAGCCTTGTCACGCCTCACTGACTGACTTGACAGGTGACAACTATGCACCACATGTCAGAGTGTCACTCACTTGTCTACCTCTCAAGCTGTCACCTGTCAAGCTGACAGGTTGTCAAGCCTTGTCACGCCTCACTGACTGACTTGACAGGTGACAACTATGCACCACATGTCAGAGTGTCACTCACTTGTCTACCTCTCAAGCTGTCACCTGTCAAGCTGACAGGTTGTCAAGCCTTGTCACGCCTCACTGACTGACTTGACAGGTGACAACTATGCACCACATGTCAGAGTGTCACTCACTTGTCTACCTCTCAAGCTGTCACCTGTCAAGCTGACAGGTTGTCAAGCCTTGTCACGCCTCACTGACTGACTTGACAGGTGACAACTATGCACCACATGTCAGAGTGTCACTCACTTGTCTACCTCTCAAGCTGTCACCTGTCAAGCTGACAGGTTGTCAAGCCTTGTCACGCCTCACTGACTGACTTGACAGGTGACAACTATGCACCACATGTCAGAGTGTCACTCACTTGTCTACCTCTCAAGCTGTCACCTGTCAAGCTGACAGGTTGTCAAGCCTTGTCACGCCTCACTGACTGACTTGACAGGTGACAACTATGCACCACATGTCAGAGTGTCACTCACTTGTCTACCTCTCAAGCTGTCACCTGTCAAGCTGACAGGTTGTCAAGCCTTGTCACGCCTCACTGACTGACTTGACAGGTGACAACTATGCACCACATGTCAGAGTGTCACTCACTTGTCTACCTCTCAAGCTGTCACCTGTCAAGCTGACAGGTTGTCAAGCCTTGTCACGCCTCACTGACTGACTTGACAGGTGACAACTATGCACCACATGTCAGAGTGTCACTCACTTGTCTACCTCTCAAGCTGTCACCTGTCAAGCTGACAGGTTGTCAAGCCTTGTCACGCCTCACTGACTGACTTGACAGGTGACAACATGCACCACATGTCAGAGTGTCACTCACTTGTCTACCTCTCAAGCTGTCACCTGTCAAGCTGACAGGTTGTCAAGCCTTGTCACGCCTCACTGACTGACTTGACAGGTGACAACTATGCACCACATGTCAGAGTGTCACTCACTTGTCTACCTCTCAAGCTGTCACCTGTCAAGCTGACAGGTTGTCAAGCCTTGTCACGCCTCACTGACTGACTTGACAGGTGACAACTATGCACCACATGTCAGAGTGTCACTCACTTGTCTACCTCTCAAGCTGTCACCTGTCAAGCTGACAGGTTGTCAAGCCTTGTCACGCCTCACTGACTGACTTGACAGGTGACAACTATGCACCACATGTCAGAGTGTCACTCACTTGTCTACCTCTCAAGCTGTCACCTGTCAAGCTGACAGGTTGTCAAGCCTTGTCACGCCTCACTGACTGACTTGACAGGTGACAACTATGCACCACATGTCAGAGTGTCACTCACTTGTCTACCTCTCAAGCTGTCACCTGTCAAGCTGACAGGTTGTCAAGCCTTGTCACGCCTCACTGACTGACTTGACAGGTGACAACTATGCACCACATGTCAGAGTGTCACTCACTTGTCTACCTCTCAAGCTGTCACCTGTCAAGCTGACAGGTTGTCAAGCCTTGTCACGCCTCACTGACTGACTTGACAGGTGACAACTATGCACCACATGTCAGAGTGTCACTCACTTGTCTACCTCTCAAGCTGTCACCTGTCAAGCTGACAGGTTGTCAAGCCTTGTCACGCCTCACTGACTGACTTGACAGGTGACAACTATGCACCACATGTCAGAGTGTCACTCACTTGTCTACCTCTCAAGCTGTCACCTGTCAAGCTGACAGGTTGTCAAGCCTTGTCACGCCTCACTGACTGACTTGACAGGTGACAACATGCACCACATGTCAGAGTGTCACTCACTTGTCTACCTCTCAAGCTGTCACCTGTCAAGCTGACAGGTTGTCAAGCCTTGTCACGCCTCACTGACTGACTTGACAGGTGACAACTATGCACCACATGTCAGAGTGTCACTCACTTGTCTACCTCTCAAGCTGTCACCTGTCAAGCTGACAGGTTGTCAAGCCTTGTCACGCCTCACTGACTGACTTGACAGGTGACAACATGCACCACATGTCAGAGTGTCACTCACTTGTCTACCTCTCAAGCTGTCACCTGTCAAGCTGACAGGTTGTCAAGCCTTGTCACGCCTCACTGACTGACTTGACAGGTGACAACAATGCACCACATGTCAGAGTGTCACTCACTTGTCTACCTCTCAAGCTGTCACCTGTCAAGCTGACAGGTTGTCAAGCCTTGTCACGCCTCACTGACTGACTTGACAGGTGACAACAATGCACCACATGTCAGAGTGTCACTCACTTGTCTACCTCTCAAGCTGTCACCTGTCAAGCTGACAGGTTGTCAAGCCTTGTCACGCCTCACTGACTGACTTGACAGGTGACAACTATGCACCACATGTCAGAGTGTCACTCACTTGTCTACCTCTCAAGCTGTCACCTGTCAAGCTGACAGGTTGTCAAGCCTTGTCACGCCTCACTGACTGACTTGACAGGTGACAACTATGCACCACATGTCAGAGTGTCACTCACTTGTCTACCTCTCAAGCTGTCACCTGTCAAGCTGACAGGTTGTCAAGCCTTGTCACGCCTCACTGACTGACTTGACAGGTGACAACTATGCACCACATGTCAGAGTGTCACTCACTTGTCTACCTCTCAAGCTGTCACCTGTCAAGCTGACAGGTTGTCAAGCCTTGTCACGCCTCACTGACTGACTTGACAGGTGACAACAATGCACCACATGTCAGAGTGTCACTCACTTGTCTACCTCTCAAGCTGTCACCTGTCAAGCTGACAGGTTGTCAAGCCTTGTCACGCCTCACTGACTGACTTGACAGGTGACAACTATGCACCACATGTCAGAGTGTCACTCACTTGTCTACCTCTCAAGCTGTCACCTGTCAAGCTGACAGGTTGTCAAGCCTTGTCACGCCTCACTGACTGACTTGACAGGTGACAACTATGCACCACATGTCAGAGTGTCACTCACTTGTCTACCTCTCAAGCTGTCACCTGTCAAGCTGACAGGTTGTCAAGCCTTGTCACGCCTCACTGACTGACTTGACAGGTGACAACTATGCACCACATGTCAGAGTGTCACTCACTTGTCTACCTCTCAAGCTGTCACCTGTCAAGCTGACAGGTTGTCAAGCCTTGTCACGCCTCACTGACTGACTTGACAGGTGACAACTATGCACCACATGTCAGAGTGTCACTCACTTGTCTACCTCTCAAGCTGTCACCTGTCAAGCTGACAGGTTGTCAAGCCTTGTCACGCCTCACTGACTGACTTGACAGGTGACAACTATGCACCACATGTCAGAGTGTCACTCACTTGTCTACCTCTCAAGCTGTCACCTGTCAAGCTGACAGGTTGTCAAGCCTTGTCACGCCTCACTGACTGACTTGACAGGTGACAACTATGCACCACATGTCAGAGTGTCACTCACTTGTCTACCTCTCAAGCTGTCACCTGTCAAGCTGACAGGTTGTCAAGCCTTGTCACGCCTCACTGACTGACTTGACAGGTGACAACTATGCACCACATGTCAGAGTGTCACTCACTTGTCTACCTCTCAAGCTGTCACCTGTCAAGCTGACAGGTTGTCAAGCCTTGTCACGCCTCACTGACTGACTTGACAGGTGACAACAATGCACCACATGTCAGAGTGTCACTCACTTGTCTACCTCTCAAGCTGTCACCTGTCAAGCTGACAGGTTGTCAAGCCTTGTCACGCCTCACTGACTGACTTGACAGGTGACAACTATGCACCACATGTCAGAGTGTCACTCACTTGTCTACCTCTCAAGCTGTCACCTGTCAAGCTGACAGGTTGTCAAGCCTTGTCACGCCTCACTGACTGACTTGACAGGTGACAACTATGCACCACATGTCAGAGTGTCACTCACTTGTCTACCTCTCAAGCTGTCACCTGTCAAGCTGACAGGTTGTCAAGCCTTGTCACGCCTCACTGACTGACTTGACAGGTGACAACATGCACCACATGTCAGAGTGTCACTCACTTGTCTACCTCTCAAGCTGTCACCTGTCAAGCTGACAGGTTGTCAAGCCTTGTCACGCCTCACTGACTGACTTGACAGGTGACAACAATGCACCACATGTCAGAGTGTCACTCACTTGTCTACCTCTCAAGCTGTCACCTGTCAAGCTGACAGGTTGTCAAGCCTTGTCACGCCTCACTGACTGACTTGACAGGTGACAACTATGCACCACATGTCAGAGTGTCACTCACTTGTCTACCTCTCAAGCTGTCACCTGTCAAGCTGACAGGTTGTCAAGCCTTGTCACGCCTCACTGACTGACTTGACAGGTGACAACTATGCACCACATGTCAGAGTGTCACTCACTTGTCTACCTCTCAAGCTGTCACCTGTCAAGCTGACAGGTTGTCAAGCCTTGTCACGCCTCACTGACTGACTTGACAGGTGACAACTATGCACCACATGTCAGAGTGTCACTCACTTGTCTACCTCTCAAGCTGTCACCTGTCAAGCTGACAGGTTGTCAAGCCTTGTCACGCCTCACTGACTGACTTGACAGGTGACAACTATGCACCACATGTCAGAGTGTCACTCACTTGTCTACCTCTCAAGCTGTCACCTGTCAAGCTGACAGGTTGTCAAGCCTTGTCACGCCTCACTGACTGACTTGACAGGTGACAACTATGCACCACATGTCAGAGTGTCACTCACTTGTCTACCTCTCAAGCTGTCACCTGTCAAGCTGACAGGTTGTCAAGCCTTGTCACGCCTCACTGACTGACTTGACAGGTGACAACTATGCACCACATGTCAGAGTGTCACTCACTTGTCTACCTCTCAAGCTGTCACCTGTCAAGCTGACAGGTTGTCAAGCCTTGTCACGCCTCACTGACTGACTTGACAGGTGACAACTATGCACCACATGTCAGAGTGTCACTCACTTGTCTACCTCTCAAGCTGTCACCTGTCAAGCTGACAGGTTGTCAAGCCTTGTCACGCCTCACTGACTGACTTGACAGGTGACAACTATGCACCACATGTCAGAGTGTCACTCACTTGTCTACCTCTCAAGCTGTCACCTGTCAAGCTGACAGGTTGTCAAGCCTTGTCACGCCTCACTGACTGACTTGACAGGTGACAACTATGCACCACATGTCAGAGTGTCACTCACTTGTCTACCTCTCAAGCTGTCACCTGTCAAGCTGACAGGTTGTCAAGCCTTGTCACGCCTCACTGACTGACTTGACAGGTGACAACTATGCACCACATGTCAGAGTGTCACTCACTTGTCTACCTCTCAAGCTGTCACCTGTCAAGCTGACAGGTTGTCAAGCCTTGTCACGCCTCACTGACTGACTTGACAGGTGACAACTATGCACCACATGTCAGAGTGTCACTCACTTGTCTACCTCTCAAGCTGTCACCTGTCAAGCTGACAGGTTGTCAAGCCTTGTCACGCCTCACTGACTGACTTGACAGGTGACAACTATGCACCACATGTCAGAGTGTCACTCACTTGTCTACCTCTCAAGCTGTCACCTGTCAAGCTGACAGGTTGTCAAGCCTTGTCACGCCTCACTGACTGACTTGACAGGTGACAACTATGCACCACATGTCAGAGTGTCACTCACTTGTCTACCTCTCAAGCTGTCACCTGTCAAGCTGACAGGTTGTCAAGCCTTGTCACGCCTCACTGACTGACTTGACAGGTGACAACTATGCACCACATGTCAGAGTGTCACTCACTTGTCTACCTCTCAAGCTGTCACCTGTCAAGCTGACAGGTTGTCAAGCCTTGTCACGCCTCACTGACTGACTTGACAGGTGACAACTATGCACCACATGTCAGAGTGTCACTCACTTGTCTACCTCTCAAGCTGTCACCTGTCAAGCTGACAGGTTGTCAAGCCTTGTCACGCCTCACTGACTGACTTGACAGGTGACAACTATGCACCACATGTCAGAGTGTCACTCACTTGTCTACCTCTCAAGCTGTCACCTGTCAAGCTGACAGGTTGTCAAGCCTTGTCACGCCTCACTGACTGACTTGACAGGTGACAACTATGCACCACATGTCAGAGTGTCACTCACTTGTCTACCTCTCAAGCTGTCACCTGTCAAGCTGACAGGTTGTCAAGCCTTGTCACGCCTCACTGACTGACTTGACAGGTGACAACTATGCACCACATGTCAGAGTGTCACTCACTTGTCTACCTCTCAAGCTGTCACCTGTCAAGCTGACAGGTTGTCAAGCCTTGTCACGCCTCACTGACTGACTTGACAGGTGACAACTATGCACCACATGTCAGAGTGTCACTCACTTGTCTACCTCTCAAGCTGTCACCTGTCAAGCTGACAGGTTGTCAAGCCTTGTCACGCCTCACTGACTGACTTGACAGGTGACAACTATGCACCACATGTCAGAGTGTCACTCACTTGTCTACCTCTCAAGCTGTCACCTGTCAAGCTGACAGGTTGTCAAGCCTTGTCACGCCTCACTGACTGACTTGACAGGTGACAACTATGCACCACATGTCAGAGTGTCACTCACTTGTCTACCTCTCAAGCTGTCACCTGTCAAGCTGACAGGTTGTCAAGCCTTGTCACGCCTCACTGACTGACTTGACAGGTGACAACTATGCACCACATGTCAGAGTGTCACTCACTTGTCTACCTCTCAAGCTGTCACCTGTCAAGCTGACAGGTTGTCAAGCCTTGTCACGCCTCACTGACTGACTTGACAGGTGACAACTATGCACCACATGTCAGAGTGTCACTCACTTGTCTACCTCTCAAGCTGTCACCTGTCAAGCTGACAGGTTGTCAAGCCTTGTCACGCCTCACTGACTGACTTGACAGGTGACAACATGCACCACATGTCAGAGTGTCACTCACTTGTCTACCTCTCAAGCTGTCACCTGTCAAGCTGACAGGTTGTCAAGCCTTGTCACGCCTCACTGACTGACTTGACAGGTGACAACATGCACCACATGTCAGAGTGTCACTCACTTGTCTACCTCTCAAGCTGTCACCTGTCAAGCTGACAGGTTGTCAAGCCTTGTCACGCCTCACTGACTGACTTGACAGGTGACAACTATGCACCACATGTCAGAGTGTCACTCACTTGTCTACCTCTCAAGCTGTCACCTGTCAAGCTGACAGGTTGTCAAGCCTTGTCACGCCTCACTGACTGACTTGACAGGTGACAACTATGCACCACATGTCAGAGTGTCACTCACTTGTCTACCTCTCAAGCTGTCACCTGTCAAGCTGACAGGTTGTCAAGCCTTGTCACGCCTCACTGACTGACTTGACAGGTGACAACTATGCACCACATGTCAGAGTGTCACTCACTTGTCTACCTCTCAAGCTGTCACCTGTCAAGCTGACAGGTTGTCAAGCCTTGTCACGCCTCACTGACTGACTTGACAGGTGACAACATGCACCACATGTCAGAGTGTCACTCACTTGTCTACCTCTCAAGCTGTCACCTGTCAAGCTGACAGGTTGTCAAGCCTTGTCACGCCTCACTGACTGACTTGACAGGTGACAACAATGCACCACATGTCAGAGTGTCACTCACTTGTCTACCTCTCAAGCTGTCACCTGTCAAGCTGACAGGTTGTCAAGCCTTGTCACGCCTCACTGACTGACTTGACAGGTGACAACTATGCACCACATGTCAGAGTGTCACTCACTTGTCTACCTCTCAAGCTGTCACCTGTCAAGCTGACAGGTTGTCAAGCCTTGTCACGCCTCACTGACTGACTTGACAGGTGACAACTATGCACCACATGTCAGAGTGTCACTCACTTGTCTACCTCTCAAGCTGTCACCTGTCAAGCTGACAGGTTGTCAAGCCTTGTCACGCCTCACTGACTGACTTGACAGGTGACAACTATGCACCACATGTCAGAGTGTCACTCACTTGTCTACCTCTCAAGCTGTCACCTGTCAAGCTGACAGGTTGTCAAGCCTTGTCACGCCTCACTGACTGACTTGACAGGTGACAACTATGCACCACATGTCAGAGTGTCACTCACTTGTCTACCTCTCAAGCTGTCACCTGTCAAGCTGACAGGTTGTCAAGCCTTGTCACGCCTCACTGACTGACTTGACAGGTGACAACTATGCACCACATGTCAGAGTGTCACTCACTTGTCTACCTCTCAAGCTGTCACCTGTCAAGCTGACAGGTTGTCAAGCCTTGTCACGCCTCACTGACTGACTTGACAGGTGACAACTATGCACCACATGTCAGAGTGTCACTCACTTGTCTACCTCTCAAGCTGTCACCTGTCAAGCTGACAGGTTGTCAAGCCTTGTCACGCCTCACTGACTGACTTGACAGGTGACAACTATGCACCACATGTCAGAGTGTCACTCACTTGTCTACCTCTCAAGCTGTCACCTGTCAAGCTGACAGGTTGTCAAGCCTTGTCACGCCTCACTGACTGACTTGACAGGTGACAACTATGCACCACATGTCAGAGTGTCACTCACTTGTCTACCTCTCAAGCTGTCACCTGTCAAGCTGACAGGTTGTCAAGCCTTGTCACGCCTCACTGACTGACTTGACAGGTGACAACTATGCACCACATGTCAGAGTGTCACTCACTTGTCTACCTCTCAAGCTGTCACCTGTCAAGCTGACAGGTTGTCAAGCCTTGTCACGCCTCACTGACTGACTTGACAGGTGACAACTATGCACCACATGTCAGAGTGTCACTCACTTGTCTACCTCTCAAGCTGTCACCTGTCAAGCTGACAGGTTGTCAAGCCTTGTCACGCCTCACTGACTGACTTGACAGGTGACAACTATGCACCACATGTCAGAGTGTCACTCACTTGTCTACCTCTCAAGCTGTCACCTGTCAAGCTGACAGGTTGTCAAGCCTTGTCACGCCTCACTGACTGACTTGACAGGTGACAACTATGCACCACATGTCAGAGTGTCACTCACTTGTCTACCTCTCAAGCTGTCACCTGTCAAGCTGACAGGTTGTCAAGCCTTGTCACGCCTCACTGACTGACTTGACAGGTGACAACTATGCACCACATGTCAGAGTGTCACTCACTTGTCTACCTCTCAAGCTGTCACCTGTCAAGCTGACAGGTTGTCAAGCCTTGTCACGCCTCACTGACTGACTTGACAGGTGACAACTATGCACCACATGTCAGAGTGTCACTCACTTGTCTACCTCTCAAGCTGTCACCTGTCAAGCTGACAGGTTGTCAAGCCTTGTCACGCCTCACTGACTGACTTGACAGGTGACAACTATGCACCACATGTCAGAGTGTCACTCACTTGTCTACCTCTCAAGCTGTCACCTGTCAAGCTGACAGGTTGTCAAGCCTTGTCACGCCTCACTGACTGACTTGACAGGTGACAACTATGCACCACATGTCAGAGTGTCACTCACTTGTCTACCTCTCAAGCTGTCACCTGTCAAGCTGACAGGTTGTCAAGCCTTGTCACGCCTCACTGACTGACTTGACAGGTGACAACTATGCACCACATGTCAGAGTGTCACTCACTTGTCTACCTCTCAAGCTGTCACCTGTCAAGCTGACAGGTTGTCAAGCCTTGTCACGCCTCACTGACTGACTTGACAGGTGACAACATGCACCACATGTCAGAGTGTCACTCACTTGTCTACCTCTCAAGCTGTCACCTGTCAAGCTGACAGGTTGTCAAGCCTTGTCACGCCTCACTGACTGACTTGACAGGTGACAACTATGCACCACATGTCAGAGTGTCACTCACTTGTCTACCTCTCAAGCTGTCACCTGTCAAGCTGACAGGTTGTCAAGCCTTGTCACGCCTCACTGACTGACTTGACAGGTGACAACTATGCACCACATGTCAGAGTGTCACTCACTTGTCTACCTCTCAAGCTGTCACCTGTCAAGCTGACAGGTTGTCAAGCCTTGTCACGCCTCACTGACTGACTTGACAGGTGACAACTATGCACCACATGTCAGAGTGTCACTCACTTGTCTACCTCTCAAGCTGTCACCTGTCAAGCTGACAGGTTGTCAAGCCTTGTCACGCCTCACTGACTGACTTGACAGGTGACAACTATGCACCACATGTCAGAGTGTCACTCACTTGTCTACCTCTCAAGCTGTCACCTGTCAAGCTGACAGGTTGTCAAGCCTTGTCACGCCTCACTGACTGACTTGACAGGTGACAACTATGCACCACATGTCAGAGTGTCACTCACTTGTCTACCTCTCAAGCTGTCACCTGTCAAGCTGACAGGTTGTCAAGCCTTGTCACGCCTCACTGACTGACTTGACAGGTGACAACTATGCACCACATGTCAGAGTGTCACTCACTTGTCTACCTCTCAAGCTGTCACCTGTCAAGCTGACAGGTTGTCAAGCCTTGTCACGCCTCACTGACTGACTTGACAGGTGACAACTATGCACCACATGTCAGAGTGTCACTCACTTGTCTACCTCTCAAGCTGTCACCTGTCAAGCTGACAGGTTGTCAAGCCTTGTCACGCCTCACTGACTGACTTGACAGGTGACAACTATGCACCACATGTCAGAGTGTCACTCACTTGTCTACCTCTCAAGCTGTCACCTGTCAAGCTGACAGGTTGTCAAGCCTTGTCACGCCTCACTGACTGACTTGACAGGTGACAACTATGCACCACATGTCAGAGTGTCACTCACTTGTCTACCTCTCAAGCTGTCACCTGTCAAGCTGACAGGTTGTCAAGCCTTGTCACGCCTCACTGACTGACTTGACAGGTGACAACTATGCACCACATGTCAGAGTGTCACTCACTTGTCTACCTCTCAAGCTGTCACCTGTCAAGCTGACAGGTTGTCAAGCCTTGTCACGCCTCACTGACTGACTTGACAGGTGACAACTATGCACCACATGTCAGAGTGTCACTCACTTGTCTACCTCTCAAGCTGTCACCTGTCAAGCTGACAGGTTGTCAAGCCTTGTCACGCCTCACTGACTGACTTGACAGGTGACAACTATGCACCACATGTCAGAGTGTCACTCACTTGTCTACCTCTCAAGCTGTCACCTGTCAAGCTGACAGGTTGTCAAGCCTTGTCACGCCTCACTGACTGACTTGACAGGTGACAACTATGCACCACATGTCAGAGTGTCACTCACTTGTCTACCTCTCAAGCTGTCACCTGTCAAGCTGACAGGTTGTCAAGCCTTGTCACGCCTCACTGACTGACTTGACAGGTGACAACTATGCACCACATGTCAGAGTGTCACTCACTTGTCTACCTCTCAAGCTGTCACCTGTCAAGCTGACAGGTTGTCAAGCCTTGTCACGCCTCACTGACTGACTTGACAGGTGACAACATGCACCACATGTCAGAGTGTCACTCACTTGTCTACCTCTCAAGCTGTCACCTGTCAAGCTGACAGGTTGTCAAGCCTTGTCACGCCTCACTGACTGACTTGACAGGTGACAACTATGCACCACATGTCAGAGTGTCACTCACTTGTCTACCTCTCAAGCTGTCACCTGTCAAGCTGACAGGTTGTCAAGCCTTGTCACGCCTCACTGACTGACTTGACAGGTGACAACTATGCACCACATGTCAGAGTGTCACTCACTTGTCTACCTCTCAAGCTGTCACCTGTCAAGCTGACAGGTTGTCAAGCCTTGTCACGCCTCACTGACTGACTTGACAGGTGACAACTATGCACCACATGTCAGAGTGTCACTCACTTGTCTACCTCTCAAGCTGTCACCTGTCAAGCTGACAGGTTGTCAAGCCTTGTCACGCCTCACTGACTGACTTGACAGGTGACAACTATGCACCACATGTCAGAGTGTCACTCACTTGTCTACCTCTCAAGCTGTCACCTGTCAAGCTGACAGGTTGTCAAGCCTTGTCACGCCTCACTGACTGACTTGACAGGTGACAACATGCACCACATGTCAGAGTGTCACTCACTTGTCTACCTCTCAAGCTGTCACCTGTCAAGCTGACAGGTTGTCAAGCCTTGTCACGCCTCACTGACTGACTTGACAGGTGACAACTATGCACCACATGTCAGAGTGTCACTCACTTGTCTACCTCTCAAGCTGTCACCTGTCAAGCTGACAGGTTGTCAAGCCTTGTCACGCCTCACTGACTGACTTGACAGGTGACAACTATGCACCACATGTCAGAGTGTCACTCACTTGTCTACCTCTCAAGCTGTCACCTGTCAAGCTGACAGGTTGTCAAGCCTTGTCACGCCTCACTGACTGACTTGACAGGTGACAACAATGCACCACATGTCAGAGTGTCACTCACTTGTCTACCTCTCAAGCTGTCACCTGTCAAGCTGACAGGTTGTCAAGCCTTGTCACGCCTCACTGACTGACTTGACAGGTGACAACTATGCACCACATGTCAGAGTGTCACTCACTTGTCTACCTCTCAAGCTGTCACCTGTCAAGCTGACAGGTTGTCAAGCCTTGTCACGCCTCACTGACTGACTTGACAGGTGACAACTATGCACCACATGTCAGAGTGTCACTCACTTGTCTACCTCTCAAGCTGTCACCTGTCAAGCTGACAGGTTGTCAAGCCTTGTCACGCCTCACTGACTGACTTGACAGGTGACAACTATGCACCACATGTCAGAGTGTCACTCACTTGTCTACCTCTCAAGCTGTCACCTGTCAAGCTGACAGGTTGTCAAGCCTTGTCACGCCTCACTGACTGACTTGACAGGTGACAACTATGCACCACATGTCAGAGTGTCACTCACTTGTCTACCTCTCAAGCTGTCACCTGTCAAGCTGACAGGTTGTCAAGCCTTGTCACGCCTCACTGACTGACTTGACAGGTGACAACTATGCACCACATGTCAGAGTGTCACTCACTTGTCTACCTCTCAAGCTGTCACCTGTCAAGCTGACAGGTTGTCAAGCCTTGTCACGCCTCACTGACTGACTTGACAGGTGACAACTATGCACCACATGTCAGAGTGTCACTCACTTGTCTACCTCTCAAGCTGTCACCTGTCAAGCTGACAGGTTGTCAAGCCTTGTCACGCCTCACTGACTGACTTGACAGGTGACAACTATGCACCACATGTCAGAGTGTCACTCACTTGTCTACCTCTCAAGCTGTCACCTGTCAAGCTGACAGGTTGTCAAGCCTTGTCACGCCTCACTGACTGACTTGACAGGTGACAACTATGCACCACATGTCAGAGTGTCACTCACTTGTCTACCTCTCAAGCTGTCACCTGTCAAGCTGACAGGTTGTCAAGCCTTGTCACGCCTCACTGACTGACTTGACAGGTGACAACTATGCACCACATGTCAGAGTGTCACTCACTTGTCTACCTCTCAAGCTGTCACCTGTCAAGCTGACAGGTTGTCAAGCCTTGTCACGCCTCACTGACTGACTTGACAGGTGACAACAATGCACCACATGTCAGAGTGTCACTCACTTGTCTACCTCTCAAGCTGTCACCTGTCAAGCTGACAGGTTGTCAAGCCTTGTCACGCCTCACTGACTGACTTGACAGGTGACAACTATGCACCACATGTCAGAGTGTCACTCACTTGTCTACCTCTCAAGCTGTCACCTGTCAAGCTGACAGGTTGTCAAGCCTTGTCACGCCTCACTGACTGACTTGACAGGTGACAACATGCACCACATGTCAGAGTGTCACTCACTTGTCTACCTCTCAAGCTGTCACCTGTCAAGCTGACAGGTTGTCAAGCCTTGTCACGCCTCACTGACTGACTTGACAGGTGACAACAATGCACCACATGTCAGAGTGTCACTCACTTGTCTACCTCTCAAGCTGTCACCTGTCAAGCTGACAGGTTGTCAAGCCTTGTCACGCCTCACTGACTGACTTGACAGGTGACAATGCACCACATGTCAGAGTGTCACTCACTTGTCTACCTCTCAAGCTGTCACCTGTCAAGCTGACAGGTTGTCAAGCCTTGTCACGCCTCACTGACTGACTTGACAGGTGACAACATGCACCACATGTCAGAGTGTCACTCACTTGTCTACCTCTCAAGCTGTCACCTGTCAAGCTGACAGGTTGTCAAGCCTTGTCACGCCTCACTGACTGACTTGACAGGTGACAAAATGCACCACATGTCAGAGTGTCACTCACTTGTCTACCTCTCAAGCTGTCACCTGTCAAGCTGACAGGTTGTCAAGCCTTGTCACGCCTCACTGACTGACTTGACAGGTGACAACTATGCACCACATGTCAGAGTGTCACTCACTTGTCTACCTCTCAAGCTGTCACCTGTCAAGCTGACAGGTTGTCAAGCCTTGTCACGCCTCACTGACTGACTTGACAGGTGACAACTATGCACCACATGTCAGAGTGTCACTCACTTGTCTACCTCTCAAGCTGTCACCTGTCAAGCTGACAGGTTGTCAAGCCTTGTCACGCCTCACTGACTGACTTGACAGGTGACAACTATGCACCACATGTCAGAGTGTCACTCACTTGTCTACCTCTCAAGCTGTCACCTGTCAAGCTGACAGGTTGTCAAGCCTTGTCACGCCTCACTGACTGACTTGACAGGTGACAACAATGCACCACATGTCAGAGTGTCACTCACTTGTCTACCTCTCAAGCTGTCACCTGTCAAGCTGACAGGTTGTCAAGCCTTGTCACGCCTCACTGACTGACTTGACAGGTGACAACTATGCACCACATGTCAGAGTGTCACTCACTTGTCTACCTCTCAAGCTGTCACCTGTCAAGCTGACAGGTTGTCAAGCCTTGTCACGCCTCACTGACTGACTTGACAGGTGACAACATGCACCACATGTCAGAGTGTCACTCACTTGTCTACCTCTCAAGCTGTCACCTGTCAAGCTGACAGGTTGTCAAGCCTTGTCACGCCTCACTGACTGACTTGACAGGTGACAACTATGCACCACATGTCAGAGTGTCACTCACTTGTCTACCTCTCAAGCTGTCACCTGTCAAGCTGACAGGTTGTCAAGCCTTGTCACGCCTCACTGACTGACTTGACAGGTGACAATGCACCACATGTCAGAGTGTCACTCACTTGTCTACCTCTCAAGCTGTCACCTGTCAAGCTGACAGGTTGTCAAGCCTTGTCACGCCTCACTGACTGACTTGACAGGTGACAACTATGCACCACATGTCAGAGTGTCACTCACTTGTCTACCTCTCAAGCTGTCACCTGTCAAGCTGACAGGTTGTCAAGCCTTGTCACGCCTCACTGACTGACTTGACAGGTGACAACTATGCACCACATGTCAGAGTGTCACTCACTTGTCTACCTCTCAAGCTGTCACCTGTCAAGCTGACAGGTTGTCAAGCCTTGTCACGCCTCACTGACTGACTTGACAGGTGACAACATGCACCACATGTCAGAGTGTCACTCACTTGTCTACCTCTCAAGCTGTCACCTGTCAAGCTGACAGGTTGTCAAGCCTTGTCACGCCTCACTGACTGACTTGACAGGTGACAACTATGCACCACATGTCAGAGTGTCACTCACTTGTCTACCTCTCAAGCTGTCACCTGTCAAGCTGACAGGTTGTCAAGCCTTGTCACGCCTCACTGACTGACTTGACAGGTGACAACTATGCACCACATGTCAGAGTGTCACTCACTTGTCTACCTCTCAAGCTGTCACCTGTCAAGCTGACAGGTTGTCAAGCCTTGTCACGCCTCACTGACTGACTTGACAGGTGACAACTATGCACCACATGTCAGAGTGTCACTCACTTGTCTACCTCTCAAGCTGTCACCTGTCAAGCTGACAGGTTGTCAAGCCTTGTCACGCCTCACTGACTGACTTGACAGGTGACAACATGCACCACATGTCAGAGTGTCACTCACTTGTCTACCTCTCAAGCTGTCACCTGTCAAGCTGACAGGTTGTCAAGCCTTGTCACGCCTCACTGACTGACTTGACAGGTGACAACATGCACCACATGTCAGAGTGTCACTCACTTGTCTACCTCTCAAGCTGTCACCTGTCAAGCTGACAGGTTGTCAAGCCTTGTCACGCCTCACTGACTGACTTGACAGGTGACAACAATGCACCACATGTCAGAGTGTCACTCACTTGTCTACCTCTCAAGCTGTCACCTGTCAAGCTGACAGGTTGTCAAGCCTTGTCACGCCTCACTGACTGACTTGACAGGTGACAACTATGCACCACATGTCAGAGTGTCACTCACTTGTCTACCTCTCAAGCTGTCACCTGTCAAGCTGACAGGTTGTCAAGCCTTGTCACGCCTCACTGACTGACTTGACAGGTGACAACTATGCACCACATGTCAGAGTGTCACTCACTTGTCTACCTACCTCCTGACTCAAGCCTTGTCACGCCTCAC